>CAUYRH010056557.1:0-31963 GCA_963574655.1 Perodicticus potto
AAGAAGAATGAAGTTCAGCACGTATGTGATGACGCAGATGATGCAAAACTCCTTCAGCACGAAGTACAGAATGTAGGCCAGGTACAAAGACCCTACAACAGACACGATGGAGGATGTCATGAGGATTAAAGCTGCAACTGCGCTTGCTGTCATGCCTGTAAGAGAAAGAGACACTTGGCTCAATCAGTCCTTGGCAATGAAGAGAAAGCTTCTGAGTTAAAGGTAACATTTTGTGATTTGCTGCAGTCTTTGAATAGTCAACTACAAAACTGAAATTTGAGAACAAAAACTACTGCTCTATTAGATTGTTAAGATTATACAGGTTCACTCTGCAGATAAAAAGCAGTTTTATAACTGCAATTTTTTTATTTATCAATATTTCAGATGAAATATTTTACAAACCAGTCTTAGTTAAGGATATGCGTGCAAAGAAAATATACAATCTCACAATCAAATTGAGCAATGAAGCCAATCTATAAAGTCGGCAGCCCCAACTCTCCTAATGAATAAACAAATGTAAGGAACATAACCTTTTCTTCCAAGCTGTACACATTTGATGAGACCCTCCCCTGGTTTTCCACCACAACCTATCCATCTGTGGAAAGTAAAATTTGCTTTGCCATGTTTAGATCAAAACCAATAATGGGAGATGACCACACCAACAAGCTGCTGAAGAAGGAAAAAAAATAATCTTGATAAACATTTCAGGGCTCCACCCTAGGGAGTAAGGGAAAGCATATTTGGGCAGTTTGCCACATGGGGGTCAACTCTGATGGAGAGAAAATATAGTTTTTTGTATGCTAAGCCAGGGCTCTCAAGGCAAAAATGCACTTGAATTCTATCTTCACATGTGCACTGTTTTGTAACTTCCTATAGCTGACAGTAGGGAGAATATGTGCAGTTATTTTCAAGGAAAGAGGAGAAGGCAGAGCATATTAAACTACCTTCCTACTCAGTGACTAATGGACAAGGGTAATAGAAATAGGAAAAAATAAGAACAGGTGGTAGCAGGTTTAAAGAACTCAGTTAAAGAGCTGAAATCATGGTGCCCATTGGCAAAAAGAAAGGCAATAAGAGAACGCCTATGGGATGGCGGAAGTATAGCAACAGGGACCATCAGAACTAGAGAACAATACTTTTAAAAGGCGCTTTAAGGGCAGTGCCTGTGGCTCAGTGAGTAGGGCACCGGCCCCATATACCGAGGGTGGCTGGTTCAAATCCAGCCCCGGCCAAATTGCAACAAAAAACAGCCGGGCGTTGTGGCCGGCGCCTGTAGTCCCAGCTACTTGGGAGGCTGAGGCAAGAGAATCACCTAAGCCCAGGAGTTGGAGGTTGCTGTGAGCTGTGTGATGCCACGGCACTCTACCGAGGGCGATAAAGTGAGACTCTTGTCTCTACCAAAAAAAGCGCTTTAAAACTAAGATGCTATTGAATTACTTGTGCCAAGGACTAGCAGGTCTGGCCAGCTGCCTGCTTTTGTAAATAAAGTTTTATTGGAACCCCACCATGCTCATTCATTTATGTAATGTCTGTGGCTGCTTTTACACTAGAAAGGTAGAATTGAGTGGGTGCAGCAGCCAGCAAAGCCTAAACTATTTTCTGTCTGGCTCTTTATTGCAAAAGCTTGATTATTTTATCTATGCTAAACATTTAAAACTTCAAAAATTAATGCTGTCATCTTAATTTTATCTGTGAAAGTTAAGTTTCAAAATAACATGAGCAAGACCATGCCTATTTCCCAAGACTGTTGGGAGAATTAAATGAGCTAATATAAAGCAGGATTAAAAGAAACCATATAAACCAATTAGAATGCTCTATAAATACTGGCTATAGTCAAATACTACTGTAATGTAACTAGGTACTGGTGGCTTGGGGTAAAATTCCCAATGGAATTTAAAATGTGCTGTAACTCTAAATAAATGATGGTATAATCATCCAGTGGAGTACTTAGCAGCTATAAAAAAGCATAAATACATTTAATGTACCGATATGAAAAGTCAAGAGTCACCAAGATGTATTAGTCAAACAAAAAAGGGGGAGAAGCAGGCTGTAGAACAGTGTGTATAGCTTCTGCCTTTTATGTTTAAAAAAGGAGGAAAATTAAGCTATATATTTGTAGTTTCTCATATATGCATAAAGAAACTCTAGAACAAGAATAAGAAGCTACCCTTCAGTGGTGAGAGGCAGTAGAAACAGGGCCAAGAGAGACTAGGGTGGGACAGATTTTTTATTTATAGCATTTTATATATATTTTTTAAACTCTTGAACCATCTGAATGTATTACCTATGGAAAAATTAAATTAAAAATTCTTTATCTCTGCTCAGAAGGGAATGAAGATGATGTGCTTTTGAAACTATGTTAGGACGGGGCCCATGGCTCAGTCGGCGGGGTGCCAGCCACATGCACTGAAGGTGGTGGGTTTGAACTTGGCCAGGCCAGCTTAAAAAAAAAAAAAAAATGACTACTCCAACAAAAAAAAAATAGCTGGGTGTTGTGGTAGCCTCCCAAGTCCCAGCTACTTGGGAGGCTGAGGCAAGAGAATTGCTTAAGCCCAACAGTTTGGGATTGCTGTGAGCTGTGACACCACAGCACTCTACCTAGGGTGACAGCTTGAGACTCTGTCCACCCCCCCAAAAAAAAATAATAAAAGAAACTGTTAGATGAGTTAAAATTAAAGAAGTATGTGAAGAAATGTACATATCGGTACATTTATGAAAAAAATTTCATAAAATACACATGACACACATGATTTAAAATGTTACAAACAAATTAATATCATAAACAGAAATTTGACTGTTTCACCTTTATCTTCAAAAATTAAAAGTCAGAAGACTTTCTTAGGCACTTTTCTATTAAGGGAAAATGAACTATGCTTTGGATTTGAGCTTATACTTCATATTGTTCTATAGAAACTCAACAAAATAAATATATGGAATAAAAAGCGAAATTTTTCCCTCCTCCCCAATCACGAGGCCTTTTTCTATACTTTGACATGAACATACACAAATATGTGTTTATCCTATACCTATTATACCACAATTTTCTTTTTTTATTAAACAGTGTCTTGATCTTTCCAAGATATACACGTAGACCCCCTTTTTCCTCTAATGGCTATATGGTATTTCACAGTTATTTTCTAATTTATTCAACCATTACCTATTGTTAAGCTACTTCTAGTTTTTTGCTATTTTAAACTGTACTGCTATACATATCCTTGTGTATCTATCTTTGTATTTCTACAAAATAAATATAACTGGGCAAACTTGATAAGAAGACTTCTCAAATCTATTAAGAGTAGGGTATAAATGTCTTAACATAATAATGAAATAAGTCAGGTGAAGGCTATGTTAACCAGTTTGATGTAAGCATTCCAAATTGTATATAAAATCAGCACATTGTACTCCATAAGTGCATTAATGTACACAGTTATGACTTAATAAAAAAAATTAAGAGGAAAAAACAAGACTCTGAGAAAAATTCAGATTCACAATTTTCCTCATAATGAATCAATTTCAGATAGAAAAGTTACATACACTTTTAATGAAGGAAACCACAGAAGAGTTGACATGATAGAATAAATATTAACAATTAAAATGCAAAGGCAAAAATAAATAGATTTTACTCTAAAAGTATAAAAACTTACACAATTAAAATTCATAAAACATAAAAAAGGACAGAGAACAGATAACATACCTGTAACACATATGAAAATAGACTATTATCAGGATCCAATAACAAAATGGACAATAAAAGGAAGTTAAAGTAAAATTTAAAGTAATAGCTACTAATTTTTAACTATTGGAAATTTTACAGAAAACACTTTTTAAAAAATGAAGATTGATAAGGCTTCAGAGAAATCAGACAACTAGGGGGACGTCAATATGCTAACACCTATCAAAATCCATTTTGAAAAACGTATGTGTCATATATAGTGCTGACTCACTAACCCCATCCCTGGAAATTTACTTTGTGGAAATAATTCAGAGGGAAGGAGAGCTTTGTGTCTTTAAACAAAACTGATCACTGCAGTGTTACTTAAAACATAAAAAATGTGAAATCTACATATTAACAATAAAGAACATTTAAGAGGCTAGACAACACTATATTGATACATACAATTTCATATAAAATTATTTTTAAAAGCAGAAGACAGGCCGGGCGCGGTGGTCACACCTATAATCCTAGCACTCTGGGAGGCTGAGGCGGGTGGATCACTTGAACCCAGGAGTTTGAGGTTGCTGTGAGCTATGCTATGCTACATACAGCACTTTGGCCTGGGCAACAGAGTGAGATTCTGTCTCAAAAAAAAAAAAAAAAACAGAAGACAACAGAAATAGTAGATAGGTAAAGATGGAATTATGAATATAGTTTACTGTTAATGTTTTCCCAAAGAACTACATAATCTACAAAAGAAAGAAAAAATTTACAGGGAAGACTGGTTGGAGTGATCATTTCTATGAATGGGGCTGGTTTTTCTGCACACCATGAGATTAAACACCAAGTGATGCCAAATTCAACACAGGCATCATAAAAATCTTAGTGAATCAAGTTTTCACAACACAAAAATATGCTACAAACTAGTAAGTCCATCATTAGCACATGCTTTTATTTAATATAAACACATACTACAGGGCAAAGAGACAAAGTACTAAATGGAATATAACAAACTTATTTTTGTATTGGTGTATAAATACTTACCAAGTAATAACTGTAGTATATAAAATATTAGTCCAAAGACACTGTTTGGCTGGTTTAATACACCATCCTTTCCAAAAATGGAACCCAAAAGACCAAATCCTCGACCCCATCTGTAAAATAAGGAAAACCAATAACCCTGTATTTGAATTTCCCTATTTTCTAAAATGTAAAATTATTTGAGAATGTTAACCAATTCTAAAACCAAGTTGCCAAATTTCTTAAACGTCTTTTGTTAGAGTGATTCACACCCAAAAGGGAGCAGTCATTAGATTTCTATATTATATCTAATTAAAAATAATGATCTTAAGTGAACAGACATAGAAGTGCCAATATACCCATCTCAATCTCTAAGTGCCATTTTCTACATATTCTCTTTTCCAAAAGGTAGGACAAAGTATTCTTTTCACAATGGCATTAGTATTTGCAGAAGAAAGTGTGGTGTGGTGGGTCTTTATATAGTGAAATAATAGAAAAATTAACAACTCACAGTTTTTCAATAAAGACTAAAATCAATCTCTCTGCCTGCTTTTTTCTCTCTCTTGCTGGCCCACCCGCCCCACTGAAGTTCCCTTTTCATAAACCACTAAGGAGCTCAGCAGGCAAAAGGAAATGTAAATTATTTCTCTTTAAATTTCATCAGCTCTTTTTAGAATTTGTTCCTTTAGTCTCAAGTGGTTCCTGAGTGTCCTAGACAAAGAATGGGGTGTGAACATTAGGCCTCAGAAACACCTGGAAAAAATGCCTGTCCTCAACCTTGCAGAGGAAAAAATGCATACAACGTTCACATCTACAATACCTTGCGAATTTGGCTGCAATTGCCTTTTTCTCTTTGCCCCCCTTAAATTCACCTAACCACTGGACCTCTGTAAGCATTCTTTCTTTCTTTGGGATGCCACACCATCTCCCTCTCTCCTCCCACTCTTCCCCACCCTCTGCTTCTAAGACAAAATAAACTTACACTTTTATAACCTAATTTTGGCCTAGAGAAATTCTTTTCTTGCCCTGAGCGCAGCACCTGCTCAGATTTCCACCCTATCAGGAGGCCTCTCCCAGTTTAGGTCAGGGTCTCTTAGCAGTGGTACCACTGATTTGGGGCCAGATAATTCTTGGTGGTGGGGTGCGGCTCTGTGCTTTACGTGTCTATCAATATCCCTGGCCTCCACCCACTGGATGCTAGCAGCAATCCCCTCCACCCCCAGTTGTGATTTCCAAAAACGTCTTCAGCCACTGCCAAATATCCTCTGGGAGGCAAAGTCACTCCCCAGTTGAAAACCATTGATGTAAGTGGTCCTATTTCTTTTTTCAAAGAATATAGACTGAAAAGTGTTCTTGACAAATTTCACCACAATATGCATTAGGAAACATATCCTGAGAATGCATCTTTAAATGTAAGACAATATCAGAAGTTACAGGTCTTCCCTGGAATCACATTTCAAAACTAGAAAATTCAAACTTTATATGCCCCATCAGTTTTTATTTGCAATTTAACTTTAAATTCTGCATTTGACTTAACATTTTCAGAATCCTATTTTCTTATTTGTAAAAAAAGATCATTAAACTCAAGATTTAATAGAACTTGATAAAAATATTAAACCAATATTTACTTTAGATAAACATCTTTGAAGATAATATTAAAGATAATATTAAGAAGCGAGTGCTTCTTAAATACTAAAGAAAACAACCAGTTCTGACATTAAGTCAGTAGGGAAGCACTCTAAATAAAACCGAAATCTTGGTTCTGAAGACAAACTGCCTGAAAACATGGATAAATAAGTAATTCTCTACTGGTCACGCTAGTTTAATAGCACTCAACATCCAAGAAAGAGTGAAACTCCTTCATAGTGATGATGCTGAGAGGTAAGAATAACCCCAATTTACAAGCAAAGGAATACCATGAAGATCTTTATTATACAGAGTTACATATCACACGTATGTATCTCAACATAATATCCATTGCATCCATTTATTCTTTCACTGGTCAAATATTTATCGAGCACATACTAGGTGTAGACATGCTGCTAGGTGCTGGGGATCCAGAAGACAAGCTGCTGCCCTGGTGGATGAGAACTAATAACAGGTAAACAAATGACTAACTTACCTTCAGAAAAGGACCTACCTATTAACACACACACAGACAAATTAGAGAGAGGATATTCTAGACCAGTGGTTCTGGAAATTCAAAAGTGCATCACTCTAGGATCTTGTTAAAATGCAGATTTTACTTCAATGAGTCTGTGGTGGAGCCTAAGACTGAATTTATAAAAAAACATGACACAAAATAAATGCTCCCAGCTGATGCTCATGTTTTGGGTCTGAAGACCACAAACTGAGATGTGCTCTAGACAGAGCAGAGGTGGAGGAAGCTACTATAGCTAGTCAGGAAGGGCCTTTTATAGAAATTAAATTTTGAATCAAACTCTGAATGATGAGAAGTCAGTCTGATAAGGAATGGCAAGGACAAAGGCCTTGAGGTAGGAATGAGCCATGAGTGTGCAGAAAAAGGCCATCACAGCTGACGCAGGGTGATGGGAGAGAATGACAGAATTGGGCACGAGTCCAATCATTTAAATTATTAGGGTCTTATTTGTAGGTCATGATGAAGAGTCCGAATTTCATTCTAATTGCAATGAAAGACATTTGGTAGCTTTTAGACAGGAGAGTGAGATACGCTTATTTATGATCACTCTTGACTACTATATAAAGAACAAACTGGAGGGAGGCCAGAACACAGACTGCGAGAAACTATATGCAATCAAATTTCTTAGCCTTACTCATGTGAAGTAGGAATTCAAATTTAAATCACTGCCTTTGGCAACAGAATTGGCATACTGCCAAAATTATCATGGTAAACAGAATTTTTTATGTATTCAAAGTACTTGGTCTATGCATAATTACTCACATAAGTTCACATGGGTATTTTCCTTGAAAACAATGCAGAAATCCACAGAATGAAAATACTATTTTATCAAAGTAATACATGCACAAGGTTGCAAAATAAAAAAGCCTTCTAAAACAGAAATGTTGCTTATTCCAGCCCTCCCCAAACTCAGTTCTGATCTACAGAGACATCCACTTGCATGTGTTTTAACTGCTTTCTGCTATTTATCTTTACATTTCTAAATAATATGCTTTCATTGCTATTTCTTGATTTACCAATTCTAAATATTCTCTTTTCATTTTCTAATATGGTAGGCCAGAATGTTTTAAAAAAAATTATTATGAAAGGCTTCAAATATGCACATACAAAGTGAACAACACAGCATAATAAACCCCCATGTAAACCATCATCCAGCTTCAATAATGGTGCCTTTCTTGTTTCATCTCCACCTCTATCTACTCATCACTCAATGGTTATTTTTAATTCTTTTAAAATTATTTATTTATTTATTTATTTATTTATTTATTTATTTAAATGTTTCATTCCCTTAAACTATTTCTGGGAATTATTTTTTTTTTGCAGTTTTCGGCCAGAGACAGATTTGAACCCACCACCTCCAGTATATGGGGCTGGCGCCCTACTCATTTAGCCACAGGCGCCACCCTTTAGTTCTTTTTTTAAAGGTAAAATTTATATACATTAAATGGACAAATCTTTTTTTTTTTTTTTTTTTTTTTTTTGAGACAGAGCCTCAAGCTGTCACTCTGGACAGAGTGCGGTGGCATCATAGCTCACAGCAACCTCCAATTCCTGGGCTCAAGCGAGTCTCCTGCCTCCACCTCCCAAGCAGTTGGGACCACAGGCGCCCGTCACATCATCTGGCCATTTCTTGGTTGCAGCCGTCATTGTTGTCTGGCGGGCCTGGGGTGGATTCGAACCCGCCAACTCAGGTGTACGTGGCTGGTGCCCCAGCCGCTTGAGCCACAGGTGCCGAGCCTAAATGGACAAATCTTAAACGTGTAATTTTGACAAATGGATACACCTGAGTAACCTGAGTAATCCCACCCCATAGTGAACACTTCCATCTCTCCGGTTAAGCCCTGTTGGGTCCCCTCTCATCATTCTACGGCTGTCCTCTACCTGCATGTAAGGAACACAGGGATAGCCAAGCTTTCAGGACAAAATATCTCTCTGTATAGTGCATTGTTTTTCATAGGATAAGCTACAAAGAGAAAAATGACTTGATTGAGGAGCATGTGCATCTTAAAAATATCTACTACCATGCAAAAGATATACAAAGATATTACAGCAATTTATACTTCTGCTGTCAGTCCCCGAAGTATCTTCTTTAACAACCACTACTAGAACTGATGTGTATATAGCAAATGTGCTTTTGTATTTAAATAAATAAATATATCAATATCAGAAATGAAAGTGGGGTTATTACTACAGACAGTAATTAATACTCATTAAGAGGATAATCACCAAATAAATACTATTACACATAATTATGTATACATAAATTTGACAATGAAGATGGAAAGGCCAACACTTTGAAATGCACAAATAACCAAGTCTCACTCAAGAAGAAATAGAGCATCTGAATCATCTTATTAACGGTTTAAAATCTTCCAAGACAACAATGAAATGCTATCATTGGCAAATTCTACCAAGTATATAAGAAGTTATACCAATTCTACACAATTTCTTTGAGAAAACAGAAGAGGAGAGAACACGTCTCAACTCATTTTGTAAGGCCACCATTACCCTGATATCAAAAACAGAAGAATTACAAAAAAAAGAATAAAAGAAAACCACTACAGACCAATATACTCATGAAAAAAGACATAAAAATCCTCAACAATATATTGTAAATCATATCCAGCAATATACAGAAAGAATAACATATCATGGGTGGCGCCTGTGGCTCAAAGGACTAGGGCACCGGCCCCATATGCCGGAGGTGGCAGGTTCAAACCCAGTCCCGGCCAAAAACTGCAAAAAAAAAAGAGTAACATATCATGACCAAGTGGGATTAATTCTGGGAATGCAAGCTGGTTCAACATTCAAAAGCTGTCCGTATAATTAATCATATTAACACACTAATGAAAAATCACATGGGCATCTAATGGGTTTGACAAAATATAACATGTACTGTCTTTCTCTCCCTCTTTGGAGACACAGTCTATGTTGTGCTAGGTAGAGTGCCACAGCATGATCAGTAGCTCACACCAATCTCAAACTCCTGGGCTCAAGCGATCCTCCTGCCTCAGCCTTCCCAGTAACTAGGACTACAGGCGTCCATCACAATGCCCAGCTTGTTTCTTCTATTTAGAAGAGGCAGGATCTCACTCTTGCTCAGGCTGGTCTTGAACTCCTGAGCTCAAGTAATCCCTGAGTGCTAGAATTACAGGCATGAGCTACCACGTCCAGCCCTACATCTACTCTTCATAAAAACACTCTGCAAACTAGGAAGAGAAGGGATTTTCCTTGATCTGATAAAGGTCATCTAAAAAAAAAAAAAACCTACAGTTAACATTATATTCGATGGGGAAAATGGAGAAAGACCAAATTCTTTCTCCTTAAGATAGGAAAAAAGCAAACATGTCTGCTCTTGGTATTCCTATTGTACTGGAGTCTTAGCCAGTACAATAAAGGACAAAAAAAAAAAAAAAAAGGCATACAGATTAGAAAAGAAAACTGTATTTGCAGACAACATTACTGTCAACGTAGAAAACCCCAAGTGAGAGACTGATACATACATAAAACAGACAATGGCCAGATCATATGTAAATACAGAACTCTGACCCATTATCAGTCCAGGAAGCCAAATTACAACATCTGTAGTAATCAGTCCCAACAGCCCAGACTTGGTTAACAACTGCCAGCTTCCCTGTCACCTGGGCTACAGCACCATGGCCTTAGCCTACTTCATGGCAACCTAAAACTCTGAGGTTCAAGTAATCCTGCTGCCTCAACCTCCCGAGTAGTTGGGACTATAGTTGCCCACCACTACACTGGCTAATTTTTCTATTTTTAGTAGAGACCGGGTCTCGCTTTTGATCAGACTGGTCTCAAACCTCTCGCCTCAAGCAATTCTCCTGCCTTGGCCTTCCAGAGTATTAGAATTACAGGTATGAGCCACCACGCCTGGCCCAGCTTCCCTAATTTCTACTCTACTTCCGATTTAGGACCAAATGAAGAAAACCAAATATGTTCCCCTAACCAATCACGTGAGATGACCCAAGTCTAGTTAGCTCTGCTTCCAGCTCCTCCATGCCAATTACTTCTATTCAGGGCATACTTGAAAACTTTTCTTTTCCTCCATGCTAAAGATTTTATATACTCCTCTTTTAGAATTCCCTTTGAGTCTATCCTAAATGCAAATAATGAGTACTGATGCTTTTGCTATAGCAAGCTCTGAATAATAGCCTTTACTTGTCCTTATTTGGGTGGTCTTTATTTCCACAGAAGGAAAATATGAAAACACTACCAGAATTAAGAGTTAGTTTATAATGTTGCATGATACAAGGTGAATATATAAAAATCAAACTTGTAGTCTACAAACAAGCAATGAATTATTGGAAATAAAAAATTTAATACCATTTACAATAGCATATCCATACATAAGTACATACATAGCTGTAAATCTAACAAAATATATATAGTATTTATATGCTGAAACATCTTTGACCTATGTACAGAACAATACTGTTCATTGATTGGAAGACTCAATATCATTAGGATATTAATTCTCCTCAGACTTACCTACAGATTTGGTGCAATTCTAATCAAAATACTAGTAGGAATTTTTATAGGTAGTGAAAAAAAAATATGCAGAAAAAATAAAGGAACTAGAAAAGCCAAAATAGATTTTAAGCAGAATAAACACTAATTTCAAAATACTCTAAAGCTACAATAATCAAGATAGTGTGGTACTGGTGAAAGGACACACAATGACCAACAGAGAAGAAAATAGAACTCAGGGTGGCACATGTGGCTCAGTGGGTAGGGCGCTGGCCCCATATACCGAGGGTGGGGGTTCAAATCCAGCCCCAGCCAAACTGTAATTAAAAATAAAAATAGCCAGGCGTTGTGGTGGCCGACTATAGTCCCAGCTACTCAGGAGGCCGAGACAGGAGAATCGCCTAAGCCCAGGAGTTGGGGGTTGCTGTGAGCTGTGTGATGTCATGGCACTCTACCGAGGGTGATAAAGTGAGACTCTGTCTCTATTAAAAAAAAAAAAATACAGAACTCAGAAAGAGACAAAATTGATGTTTTTTTTTTTTTTTTTTTTTTTTTTAGAGACATAGTCGCACTTTATCGCCCTCAGTAGAGTGCCGTGGCATCACACAGCTCACAGCAACCCCCAACTCCTGGGCTTAGGTGATTCTCCTGCCTCGGCCTCCCGAGTAGCTGGGACTACAGGCGCCTGCCACAAGGCCCGGCTATTTTTCTGTCCTGTAGTTTGGCCGAGGCCAGGTTTGAACCCGCCACCTCCGGTACATGGGGTCAGCGCCCTACTCGCTGAGCCACAGGCGCCGCCCCAAAATTGATGTTTTTAACAAAAGTACAAAGATAATTCAATGGACAAAGAATAGCCTTTTCAATAAATGATGCTAGAAAAATTAGACATCAATATAAAAAAAAAGGCCCAGTGCCTATGGCTCAAGTGGCTTAAGGTGCCAGCCACATACACTTTAGCTGGGGGGTTCGAATCCAGCCTGGGCCCACCAAACAACAATGACATGACGGTTGCAATCAAAAAATAGTCAGCCATTGTGGCGGGGCACCTACTTGTCCCAGCCACTTGGGAGGTGGAGGCAGGAAAATCACTTGAGCCCAGGAGTTGGAGGTTGCTGTGAGCTGTGATGCCACAGCACTCTACCCAGGGCGACAGCTTGAGGCTCTGTCTCAAAATAAATAAATAAATAAATAAATAAATAAATAAATAAATAAATAAATAAATAAATAAACAAACAAACCTAACTCTCAACCCATACCTCAAACCTTAAATATGACGCACAATATAGAAGATTGGCAAATGGGACATCAGCAAAACTTATAATAAGATGCTCAACCTCTTTAGTCATTAGAGAAATGTAAATGAAAATTCCAACACAAACCCACTGCATACCTACCAAAATGGCAAATTAACATAATGTAACAAAACAAAACAAACACACCTAAGTGTTGGTGAAAATATGAAGCAACTGGAATATTCATACATTGCTGGTGGTTACAGAAAATGGTATGGGAAATAAGCTGGCCATTTCTTATGAAGCTAAAGATATACTTACCATATGACCCAGCAATCCCATCCATTTACTCAGGAGAAACAAAAACTTATGCTCACACAAAAATCTGTTTGCAAATGTGTTTTATTTGCAATCGTCCTTCTATGGGCAACAAACTGGTACACACCATGGAATATCACTCAGGAATAAAATGGAAAGGACTACTTGATCCCTGAAAACATGGGTGAATTTCAAATATGTTATAAGTGAACAAAGCCAGACTCAAAGACTAGATACTACAAAATTCCATTTAAATGATATTCTGGAAAAGCCCAAACTACTGAGATAGAGAATAGATTAGCCAGAGGCTAGGGATGGGAAGGGTTGACCACAAAAGTGAACTGTTCTGATGTTGATGGCAGTAGTGGCTACATACCTAGATCCATTTGTCTACACTCAACAAACTATAAACCAGATAGTGAATACCACTCACTGTATAGAAACTTTTTTTAATTAATTAAAATTTATAAGCAAAACAGAATTTCTGTTATTGGTTGCAGCTTTGTCAACATGTTACTATAGATGAGTAATTAGGCAGAGAGCTAATCTACTGGGTCCCCAAATGTTTGTATATATACATATCTTTTTCTAGGAAAAAATATTTCTCTAGGGAAAATAAATTTCACCTGTCTCCTACTGCTAGGGGCAAGCACCGGAGTGAAGATGCCTGGCTGCCAGTCTTCTTACTAGCTACTTTCTCATTCTTTTTGTCCTTGAGACTTTATCAATTTCTTTTATCCCTTTAACTCTCATTTCCTGTGGGTATAAATACATGTACTAAATCCATTATGTTTATCTAGAAATCTAAAATTCACTTATTCAAATTTTATCAAATGCCTACGTAATAAGCAATAGGTGTTTGAAGCAGTAGGGGCTATGAAGTTGGGCTTAAGAAACTTAACAGAGAGAAAAATCATGTTCAGAAACACAATATAATGTAATAAATATTGTAAAACATCTATATACACAAGTGAAGAGGGCTTAATTCTGCCTCTGAGCGCCAATGGTAATTGTGGCATTGGTATGTACATAGCATAGATTGAAGGGTCAGAAGTGGAAAGGGTGACAGTTTGGGTGACAAACGAAGGCCTGAACTAGAACTATAACAATAGGATTCAAAAGATATTAAGTAAAACTGGCAGGATTTAATAACTGACTGAATGGTGCAGGAATGATCACTGACTCCCAGGTTCAGGATGACTGAGGAGATTATGAGACTATTCATGAGACAAAGAACACATAAAGAAGAAGAAAAATGGATGACTGAGTTTAGTTCTGATATGTTGGCTTTTCACACACCTTTGAGCCACACAAATAACTACATCCAATAAGCAACCAAAAGTAAAAATCTGAAGGTTCACATATAAGTCTAAAATGTACATTTATTAGTGTGGTTCTCAAACTACAGTCATGGGCGGTGCCTGTGGCTCAATGGGTAGAGTGCCAGCCCCATATACCAAGGATGGCAGGTTCGAACCCGGCCAAACTGCAACCAAAACATAGCCGGGCATTGTGGCAGACGCCTGTAGTCCCAGCTACTCAGGAGGCCAAGGCAAGAGAATCACCTAAGCCCAAGAGCTGGAGGTTGTTGTGAGCTGTGATGCCATGGCACTCTACTGAGGGGGACAAAGTGAGATGCGGTCTCTAAAATAAATAAATAAATAAAGCTACAGTCATGAGTAAGAAAACCCAGGGAGAATGTTAGGGAAAAAAGAATATTACAGATGGAGTCAGAGGGCTCCAAAAAGTTAAGAGAAGGAATCCATGAGGAAGACTAAAAATGAGCTAGAGTGACAGAAGAACCAAGACAGAGAGCAGTAATAGGAAGAAACGAGAAAGACAGAGAGAGAGAATATTCAATATCAGATCCTTAGGAAAAGGTTAGTAAAACACAGTAACAAATACTTCCTAGATTTGGCAATCAAGCTAGTGATGAATCAAGACTTCAAAGAATGGATACACACAGCTGTCAATCATCACTAAATATACATGAAGAAAACCAAGCATTTGACCATTGTTCTTTGTTACCATAATGCAAAAACTGTTAGATTGATTTTCACAAAATTTGAAGACCATGCGTCGTATGAAAAATTTACTATGACGTATACTGACAAAATCTGACAGTAGTTCCAGTAAAAAATACCCTGGAGGTTTTATTCCACCAGAGGTTGTCAAACTACAGCTAAAGGCCAAATATAGTCAACTATTTGTTTTTGTAAATAAAGTTTAATTGGAACATAGCCATTCACATTCATATTGTTTCTGGCTGCTTTCAAACTATAACAGAGTAGGGTGGTGCCCATAGCTCAGTGGGTAGGGCACTGGCCACATACACCGAGGCTGGCGGGTTTGAACGTGGCCTGGGCCAGCTAAACAACAATGGCAACAACAACAACATAGCCAGGTGTTGTAGCGGGCGCCTGTAGTCCCAGCTACCTGGGAGGCTGAGGCAAGAGTCGCTTGAGCCCAAGAGTTAGAGGTTGCTGTGATGCCATGGCTGTGATGTGAGCTGTGATGCCACGGCACTCTACCCAGGGTGACAACTTGAGACTCTGTCTCAAAAAACAAACAAACAAAAAACACTATAACAGAGTAATAGCCAAATAGTTGGGATAGAGATCATATGGCCCATGAAGACCAAAATATCTGCTTTTTGGCCCTTATTGGAAAAAGCTGGCCAACTCCTACATCTACCATTCTAATGTCACTATTGATAAAGATGATGCAGTTCTAGCATGTAAAGAAAGAGGATAGAGATTAGTTTGCTGCGAAGTGGTATTTAACCTGGTGCATTCACCTTGGTCCAGGGTCTAGTCTGGGGTTCTAAAACCTCACCACCTTGAAAAACCTTGAGTAGCTGCTACGTCCAGCCTCAGTGAGTCATGTATGATACCAGGTTGAATGTGTCACTCAGAAGCCTATCATGGCTAAGTCACCCTACACAAGTACCAATACATTAAAACTTCAAGAAAGTATCACTTCATATGTTCTTATACCTGAAGTAGAGGTGTTTGTAATCAGGATAGAAAATCTGATTGCCCATTTTTATCTCAGAATCTAGCAGGACTAACCTCATGATCCCTTACATCATCCCTTTTACCTATCATTGCCATAGGTCATAAGGCTTGCGCCTGTGGCTCAACGGGCTAAGGCACCAGCCACGTACACCTGAGTTGACGGGTTCGAATCCAGCCCAGACCCGCCAAACAATGACAACTACAACCAAAAAATAGCCGGGTGTTGTGATGGACGCCTGGTAGTCCCAGCTACTTGGGAGGCTGAGGCAGAAGGATCACTTGAGCCCAAGAGGTTGGGGTTGCTGTGAGCTGTGATGTCATGGCACTCTACCCAGGGCAAAAGCTTGAGACTCTGTCTCAAAAACAAACAAATAAAAAAAAAACAAAACTAACATTTTAGGATTGCTATTTCTCCTACCAGCTCTGTGTTCTTTTTTCTTTTCTTGCCTTCTCTTGGATTAATCAAATATCTTTTATTATTCCACTTCCCCCCACTGTATTATCTTACTTATTTAATTACTCAGATGCATTCATTTACTTTTCTTTAAGTCATTACCCTTCAGCTTACACAATGCATCTTTGGTTTATTGAAGTCTGATGTAAATTAATAGTTGTATCACTTCTCCAGTGTATGTGGCTGGCACCCTAGCTGCTTGAGCTACAGGCGCCAAGTCTAAAATGTTAGTTTCAAATCCAAATATATTAGTAATTAAATTAACTGTGTAAAAGATCTGTAAAAATACCTACTAAAAATCCTACTATCAACACTTATGGGATGTAGCTAGAATTGTATACAGTGCAAAATTATAACCATAAATGTAAGTATCTATCTCAAAAAATGAGAAAAATAACAGCAAACTAAAACCCCCAAAAGCAGAAGAAATAAATGTAAGAGTAATCCATGAAATAGGAAACAAAAGTATAATAGTATAAATCAAAAATTAACAAAAGTGACCAATGCTTAGAAAGACACATCTTTTTTTTTTTCCGTTTCTTTCTGGTTGCTTCCTTCTTTGCTTCCCTCTCTCTCTTCCTTTCTCTCTCTCTCTTATTTTAAGAGACAAGATTCTTGCTATATTACCCAGGTTGGCCTCAAACTCCTCGGCTCAAGCAATCTTCTCACTTCAGCCGTTCAATTATATGGGACTAAAGACATGTACTACTGTGCCTGGCCTATCTTTTTTATTTTTTGAGACATAGTCTCACTATGTCGCCCTCGGGAGAGTGCCGTGGTGTCACAGCTCACAGCAACCTCAAACTCTTGGGCTTAAGAGATTCTCCTGCCTCAGACTACCCTGAGTAACTGGGACTACAGGCGCCGCCACAATGTCCAGCTATTTTTTTGTTGCAGCTGTCGTTGTTTAGCAGGCCCTGGCTGGGCTCAAATGCACCAGCCTCGGTGTATGTGGCCAGCACCCTACTCGCTGAGCTATAGGCGCAGAGCTTGCCTGGCCTATCTTTAATTTTAAAAAGAGAAAAACAGTACAGGAATGAGAAAAGGCATGACACTACAGAAGCAACTAACTTTCAAGTTATAGACTCCAGTTTTTGTCACTTGACCAAGGAGAAGCCTCCCTACCTCTTCTGTCATCTTCCTGTTTTTTTCTCTCATACATGTACAACCAAGGTCTTTTTCTTGGGAGTGTTTATCTCAAATTATACATGTGAATTTGTGTGTTAAGCAACTACTGTGTCTCCTGTGCTAGTCTATGCTCCACGAGGAGAGGAATCATTCACCATTGACGACTCAATGCCCAACAGTGTCTACCACGTTGTAGACACCCAGTCATTAATTCAACAAATACTTACTGAGTGCCCATCATTTGTATCTGGTATGGTATTAGGTACTGGGAATATAATAATAAACAAAAAAGACAAAATTAGATGCCCTCATGGAGAGAAAGAAAAACAAGAAACAGAAACAAAGCAAGCAAAGGTGAGGCAGGACAGGGTTGAAAAAACTGCAATTTAAACTTACATTCAAAATTTAAAGTCATGCCAGGCACGCTGGCTCATGCCTGTAATCCCAGCACTCTGGGAGGCCAATGCAGGTGAATTTCCTGAGCTCACAAGTTCAAGACCACTTGAGTAAGAGCAAGATCCTGTCTCCAAAAAAACTAGCCAGGCATTGTGGCAGGCGCCTGTAGTCCCAGCTACTTGGGAGACTAAGGCAAGAGGATCTCTTGAGCCCAAAACTATGAGGTTGCTGCTGTGAAATGTGATGCCACAGCACTCTACCCAGGGCGACAAAGTGAGACTGTCTCGAAAACAAAAAAAAACAAAACAAAACAAACACACACACAAAATTTAAAGTCAGGTGGGGAAGGAGGGACTTCACTGAAGTGAGAAAGCAATGGCACACACCTAGCAGGCCTGCAGGACAGTCAGGAAACCAGTACGGATGGAACTGAATGAGCAAACAAAAGGAAGGAACAGTAATAACGGATAAAGTAAAAAAGCATCGGGGCAAGGGTAGCTGGGTCTTTAGACTATTATTATGACTTTGATTTATACTCTGAATGAAATCAGAAGCCGATGAGTAGTTCTGGCCACTGTTTATATTTTAAAAGGATCACTCTGTAGTATTGAAAACAGACTGAGGGAAAAGAGTGGAAATAAAGAGTCTAGTTATAACGTGACTAAAATAATCACAGCAGAAACTATGGTAGCTTAGACTAAGATGGTAGTCTTAGATGGAAGCCCTTTACACCTTCTTACTAAATTCTTTTTTAAGTTCTTTTCCTTGAAATTGTGAGCACTTCTCATGCCTGCCATCAAGGTTACAGATACTGCTCCCTGTTCACAGCAGGTCACTCCTGAGTGTTTCCTTTTTGATAAATTTTGGGTTTTTGTTTTCCTTATATTTCTTAGTGAAAAAATAATCATATAATGCAAACTAGAGAGGCCAGAAGAGTTATGCTTAGACTAAGATGGTAGTGGTCTAACTGGTGAGAAATGATGAGATCCATGATATTCTGAAGGCAGAGCCACCAGGACTTACTCACATATTAGATGTACAGTGTAAGTCAAAGAAAATGGTGTAAGATGACAACATTTTCTTTCTCTTAAGAGATAGAGTCTTGCTCTGTCACCCAGGCTGGAGTGCTGAGGTGTGATCAGTGCTCACTGCAGCCTCCAACTCCTAGGCTCAAGCAATCCTACCTCAGCCTTCTCAGTAGCTAGGGTTACAGGTGTGTGCCCCATACTCAGCTAATTTATTTATTTATTCATTCATCCATTATTATTATCACTTTTGTAGAGAGGAGATCTTACTATGTTGCCAACGCTAGTGTCAAACTCCTGGTCTCAAGCCATCTTCCTGCCTTGGCTTCCCAAAGTGCTGGAATGAAAAGTATGAGACAATGCACCCAGCCCAACACCAAAGGTTTTTCGACTTGAGCAGCTGGAAAGAAAAGTTGCTATTTTCTGAGTTAGGAAAGAGAAGACTTTGGGGAGATAATAATTTAATTTTGGATGCAAGTTTGAACTGCCTTTTATATATCCAAGTGGAGATGTCACATGGTCAACTAGATACATGCAGTTTAAGTCAGACATAAATATTTGGGAGTTGTTAGCATACACCTGGCATTTAAAGTCATGAGGATGAATGGCACCAACAAATAACTTTTGATAAATACATCAATCCATTAATCAATGATTAATAATAAACATATGACTATTAACTACCAAAGCTGTCAAGAATGAGTAAGTAACACTGAACTTTGGTAACTTAAGCTTCTGTTGAAGTGGAACCACAACTATGCTCTTGATTTGGTTTTTAAAGAAGAATCTTCCAGGCTTAGTGCTCAGCGGCCAGGGCACCAGCCACATACACCAGAGCTGGCGGGTTTGAATCTGGCTGGGGTCTGCCAAACAACAATGACAACTACAACAAAAAAATAGCCAGGCATTGTGGTGGGCACCTGTAGTCCCATCCACTTGGGAGGCTGAGGCAACAGAATCGCTTAAGCCCAAGAGTTAGAGGTTGCTGTGAGCTGTGACACCACGGCACTCTACGTAGGGTGACATAGTGAGACTTTGTCTCAAGAAAAAAAAAAAAAGAAAGAAAGAAGAATCTTGCAGGCTGGGCACAGTGGCCCATGCTAGTAAACCTAGTACTCTGGGAAGCCAAGGCAGTGAGTTGCTTGAGTTCACAAGTTTAAGAACGTCCTGGGCAAGACTGAGACCCTGTCTCTACTAAAAATGAAAAACTGAGGCAAGAGGATCACTTAAGCCCAAGAGTTTGAGGCTGCTGTGAGCTATAATGCCATGGTACTCTACCAAGGGCAACGAAGTGAGACTCTGCCTCAAAAAGAAAAAAAAAAAGGGAAGACTCTTCCTTTGCCTTCAGATATTCTCATAAAACACCTCTGAGAAAAAAAATTGCAAGCTAACATTAATGAAAGGCAAATTTCCTTAGCTAATTCATAATTGATCTCCAAATTTGGTGGCTTTCTACTTGACTGGCACCGCAACTTATCTGTACTTTACATATACTTTGAAATGGGTGCTGCCCACCTCTTATCAAAACCTGGCTGAAAAAAAAGTACTCCATTCATTCATATGGGTTTTACTCTCAAATCAACCTGGACCACCAGAAAGCAATGCCTTTAACATTACTATCTTTCCTATACAAAACTGCTCATACTGAGTTGCATGTTCACTTTATATCTTCGTAATTTCTAAAGGAGACAGTTATATGAATGCCTTTGCTTCATTTGCTAAAGGAATTTTGCTGAAAATATTACATAATAAACATCCCTACAAGATATTTATTTTACAATTGATGGAAAAAGCTTTTCACTCTTTGAAGAGTCACAGGCAACGTTTCTCTTTTTAGGCAAGACTGCCATAAAGCATATAATGTTTTATTGCATTTATACCACCTTCTAGAACAATAAAAACTATAGCAGAAAAAAATCACAACAGTTACCTCTGAAGGTTGGAAGGAGGACATGATTGGCAAGAGAAATAATGGAACTTGGAGGGGGCAGTTCATAGCAATGGCTGTCTTAAAGCTTAGCAGTGGCCCTAGTGAGAAAAAAATTGTCACTGTAGCTATTCCTGGACTCTACCCACTAGATGTCAGTACTAACCTATCCTCAATCTGTCCAACTGTGACAAGGAAGAATTGTCTCCCAACATTCCCTAATGTTTCCTCAAAGGCAAAACCATCCATAATTGAAGACCACTGCCCTAGCCCTGTATTTTGACAATGTTTTGGCTTATTTAGGTGCATGCTTTGGTCAAAATTCAGAGAATATGTACTTTATATCTGGGTATTTCATTGTATATATGTTTTAGCTCAAAAGAAAAAAAACTATAAAAAAAAAACTCTAGTTAATGACATGCATACTAAATAATCTAGTTAATGATGTGCATATTTAGGAGAAAGTTTTTAGTGATGGATGGATACAGGGATAGATATTTGTATAGACATATAATAAGGCAAATAGAGTAAAATGTGGATGGCAGAATGTGGCAATATGCATTCTCTATAAAATTCTTGAAACTTTTCTGTATGTTTGTAATTTTTCATAATAAAATCTTGGGAAAAAGGTATCATAAAAGAGGAAAGAGCATAAGAGACAAAAAGAATAAGCGGCTGAGCAAAGGCAGAAAAACATTTGAAGTCTCAAGAATCTGTAGGTTCTTTCAAATGGCTGGTGGCGAGTGTGCCAGGGATGGTGCAGACAGAAGACAAATCATGGAGACTTAAAGGAACTCTGACTGCCCTATGCATTAAGAATTTTAGGCTATATCCTTATAGCCACATGAAAGGCAGAATGGAAGGGTGTAAAGCCTAAATAAAGCGAGGATGAAGGCCTAAATCAATGCAATGAGAATACAGGTAGAGGAAAAAGAACAGAAATGAAAAGTATTAAAGAAGTAAAATCAATAGGACTTAATCACCAATTTGAAATGTGGGGTTGGGGGAGGCATGGGAGAGCAGTAAGAACAAGTTTTGTCTAGACTCTTCCCTACTGCGGCCACTGCTGAAGAGACCGAACCCCAAATGCAGTTCAATCCCTTTGTGACTTCTGATCAAAGCAAGAACCGCAAAAGACATTTCAATACACCATCCCACATTCGCAGGAAGATTATGTCTTCCCCTCTTTCCAAAGAGCTAAGGCAGAAGTACAATGTTCAGTCCATGCCCATCTAAAAGGATGATGAAGTTCAGGTTGTCCAGGGGCACCATAAAGATTGACAGATTGGCAAAGTAGTCCAGCTTTACAGGAAGAAATATGTCATCTACACTGAGGAGGTGCAGCAGGAAAAGTCTAATGGCACAACGGTCCGTGTGGGCATTCATGCCAGCAAGGTGGTTATTACTAGCTTAAACTAGACAAAAACTGCAGAAAGGTCCTTGAATGGAAAAACAAATCTTCACCAAATATAAAAGAAAAAGGGCAAGTACAAGGAAGAAACAATTAAGAAGATGCAGGAATAAAATAATCTTGTGGGGTTTTTTTTGTTTGTTTTTCTGAGACAGAGTCTCACTATGTCACCCTTGGTGGGAACACCCTTGTGTTGTCACAGCTCACAGCAACCTCAAACACTTGGGTTTGAGTCTAGACAAAACTTGTCTTTACTGCTTTCCCATGCTTTCCCCAACCCCATATCTCCACACTTCAAGTTGGTGATTAAGTCCTTTGATTTTACTTCTTTAATGCTTCTCATTTCTTTTTTTTTTTCCTCTACACCTATTCTCACTGCATTGATTTAGGCCTTCATCCTTGCTTTAGGCTTTACACTCAATCCTCTTGCCTCAGCCTCCTGAGTAGCCGAGACTACAGGTGCCTGTCACAACACCCAGCTACTTTTTTAAAGATGGGGTCTCGCTCTTGCTCCCACTGGTCTCAAACTCCTGAGCTCAGGCGATCCACCTATTTCGGCCTCCTAGAGTGCTAGGATTACAGTCATAAACCACTGCACCTGAGGAATAAAATAATCTCATATACAACTTACATTAAAAACTGCTAAAATGGAAAAAAAGAAAAGGTACAGAAGATAGACACTCAATAGACTTCAATTAGGTGTATAGGAACTCACCATGCACTCACCATGAAAGTTAAAAAAGATACTCCCTATATCTCAATAACCAATCAGTAGTAATAAGACCTAGGTTGGGGTCTTCTTAATCCATTTCACCCTAAAAGAAATTAAGACCCATTGGAGAAATGGCTAGTTTCAGGTAGGGAGCAAGAAATACACAAGATGAGCCAAGAACTTCTGTTTATAGCAGATAACAAAGCAGCTCTCAAAGACTACTAACATCATGTCAAAAGGTCATAGAATAAGGCAGAGCATGACTTTAGCATCAATTATAACTGCAACAGACTGAAGCACATCAAAAACGTTAAAATTTTATGAATATATAATGATATGAACTAATTAGTCATCATGGAAAATACTAGGCAGCCAACTCATTATTTTGAAAACTGGCAAATCAAAAGGAAAAAGAAACATGTACATATCCTTCCTTCTCTATACAAACTGTCCTCTGGTAATCAAGTAGACAAAGGGAGTCTTTGTCATTATGTAAATATTCTAGCTAATAAAGAATGGATGATGGACTCTAGCCAATTTTGCAACACCTAATAAATTAATGGATTTAGGCACTGAACATAAACGGTAACTACATGACAAAAAAGATGTAGCCTTGCTTCCCTATTCCCCCTCAAAAAAAAAAAAAAAAAAAAAAATCAAACCTCTAGCATGGGTGTCCACCCTTCATCCTCTGCCACACACTGAAAGAATAAGAGTTGTCTTGGGCCACACATGAAATACACAAACATTAATGAAAGCTGATTAGCAAAAAAAAAAAAAAAAAAGGGTCCATACATACTTTTTGTGATATCCAATACCACAGATAAGCCAAAAAAATAAATAAATAAAATAGCCTCACACAATCAGTACACAGCCATGGGCTGCAGGTTGAACACCCCTGCCTAGATCCAAATACCAATTTTCCAGACTGTAGAAAACTCTACTAGACAAAAAAACCTGGTTTCTTTAATAAACTGCAAGGGACAGAGAGACAAAAGGACATTACAGATTATAGTCACCACCAGCCATCTGCACAGTGCATTCTTACTTTAAATCCTCATTTAGACAAACTGAAATTTTTCTTAAATGTAAGCATAACATTTATGAAACAATTGAAAATATGGATACTGGCTGGATATTTAAGACATTGGTTTTCTTTAGGTATGATAATGATATTGCAGTTAAGTTTAAAAAGAGTAATCTTTTAGAGATGCATACTGAAATATGAAATAATATTACATGAGATTTCCTTAAACTAATGCAGAAAGGAAAAAATAGAGAGGGGTATAAACTAAACAAAATAGGTCACCAAGTTGCTAACTGTTGAAGCTATGTGATGAGTATATGAGATCCATTATACTACCTGATCAACTTTTGTTCTACTTTTGGTGTTTGTTTGAAAGTCTCCAAAATAAAAAACTTTTTAAAAAGTCTCTCATTAAGGCTAAATGTGGTGGCTCACACCTGTAATCCTCGCATTTTGTGAGGCCAAGGTGGGAGGATCGCTTTAAAGTCAGAGTTCTAGACCAACCTGGACAACAGAGCAAGATCTAGTCCCTGCAAAAAATTTAAAAACTAGCTGGGCATAGTGGCAAGTAGCTGTAGTCCCAGGAACTCAAGAGGCAAAAGCAGGAGGATCGCTTGAGCCCAGGAGTTTGAGGCCATAGTGAACTATGATGGTGCCAGTGTACTCCAGCATAGGTGACAGAGTGCCTCTATCTCAGGCGGCACCTGCGGCTCAGTGAGTAGGGTGCCGGCCCCATATACCAAGGGTGGCAGGTTCAAACCCGGCCCTGGCCAAATTGCAATAAAAAAATAGCTGGGCGTTATGGCAGGCACCTATAGTCCCAGCTACTTGGGAGGCTGAGGCAAGAGAATCACCTAAGCCCAAGAGCTGGAGGTTGCTGTAAGCTGTGATGCCACAGCACTCTACCGAGGGCAACAAAGTGAGACTCTGTCTCAAAAGAAAAAAAAAAAAGGAGTGACTCTGTCTCTGAAAACATGAAAAACTTTCAGAGAGGGGCAAATAACAGTGCTGAAATTAAGTTCAAAATCAAAAATTACAAACAAAAGTGGGAGAGTAAGTAAACGCAATCCTTAAGAATAGAGACGCCTAAGAATAAAAATAACAGAACAGGCTCGGCACCTGTAGCTCAGGCGGCTAAGGCACCAGCCACATACACCAGAGCTGGCAGGTTCGAATGCAGCCCAGGCCTGCCAAACAACAATGACAATTACAAGCAAAAACTAGCCGGGCATTGTGGTGGGCACCTGTAATCCCAGCTACTTGGGAGGCAGAGGCAGGAGAATCACTTGAACCCAGGAGCTGAAGGTTACTGTGAGCTGTGATGCCACGGCACTCTACCCAGGGCGACAGCTGGAGGCTCTATCTCAAAAAAATAATAATAATAATAATAGCAGAACAATCTAGAAATGATTATGAAATAAATATTCCTGATTGGTTTAAGGAATGAGAAGGAATAAACCTCAAGAGGGAAAATTTCTGTATGAGAGTGGAAAAAACTTAACTTAAAAGAAAAAGGGGGAGCAAAAAACCCACCATTTTGGATGGACTCCACGATATGTGGAGTTTGAAAGAGAATAAGCAATTGTCCTTCAAAACAGTGTTCAAAGAGGTGGGTTTCACTGAGGTAAAATTGTAATGGGAAAGATGGGAAGTGTAAGGAAGCAGGGGAATTTATTCACAATAGACACAGAGGAAAGGACATAAGAGGTAGCAGCAAAACAGAAGTGTCATGAGGAAGAAAAAAAAAACACAAGTGAGGGCAGCTGACCAGCCGGAAGATAGGCGCTGAAGACTACTTACAATAACTGTCTTAAAAAACCACACAAAATTCAAGACGCTTTTATTTTTTTATGACATATCTAAACTCTGGATATAAGGGACAGTCCTAGGTGAGTCAAGGGACCATTCCAATCTCCACTTGGATTGCTTCAACCTCTGTGTTTGGGAGCCCTGGAAACTCTGCCATATATCCAGTATTGGAAGGAGGCCCTGAAGCTTATCTTGGCACAAATAGCCACATCAAAGAACTACAGGGAAATTTTCCTTAATGATTTCATCCATATCATTTCAACCACACTTCTAAATGTCTATCCTGGTAACTAAATATTCTCCTTTTTTCCCCTTCTGATGGCACAGGATTTTGTGTATGTGAAGATTTGGGTGGAGGAACACTGATCTAGTAATAATAGCACAGCTCCTATTTGACCGTTGTAGCACAATAAAGAACAAGTACAGATCTCCTTCCATTGCACAAGCTAAAAAAAAAATCAAGGCTCTATGCAACAGTTCTAAAGAAGAGAACCGGGAAGTTTCACACAATTCAAAGAAACAACCTCCCTCTAAATAAAATTCACTATCAAAAAAAAGACTATAAAGTATGTTTTATCAAAATTCAAGAGTTTTACCAATTTGAATGATGAGCACACTTATAGCTGTGACTCAAGCATTACAAAAGTGATCCATGTAACCAAAAACATGCCACCCCCTTAATATTTTGAAATTAAAAAAAAAAATTATAACTAAAGTTTTCAGTTAGTAGAAGCAAAGATGGCTCTTACATGTACATTTAGGAGCTGTGGAAAAAGTCCCACATGATGCTCCTTCTTTGAGATTTTACTACTAAAACAGTATCATCAGCTCTCTGAAATAGATAACCATACACCTCTCCTCAGTCCTGCCAATAAGATGAAATATGCAGAGACATGAAAAATAAAATTTGTCCTATGATATACTTACTGAAATGTAATTTTATGTATTAAGTCTTTTAAAAATGTGGCTTGTATTTTTGTCCTTTTAATTTTTCTAACATTTCATTTTTATTTTATTTTACATAAGTACTAACCCACAACTGATTGAGGGAAAGACGGTTCCTCACCACAGTGTTGAGAAGCACTGTTGAACCAAATTCTTTTGTTGTTGTTGTTTTGAGACAGTCTTACTCTGTTGCCATGGTGTCATAGCGCACAGCAACCTCAAACTTTTGGGCTCAAGCAATCCTCTCGCCTCAGCCTCCCGAGTAGCTAGGACTACAGGTGCTCACCATACAAATTCTTATACACTAGGCCTTAAGTGCCCAGTTTTAAAAGGTACAAGTGATGGCAAACATATTCGTGGTGTCGGTAAGTTGAAGCTTCCTTGCACCCTTCAGTCAGCTGTTGAGGAATATACTGCTTGCCAAGTGGGGCCTTCAGGAGTGAAGACTCAACATATAAATCTTCATGAAGTTATTCTCATTGATCCATTACATAAATCAGAAAAAACTCTAACACCCAGTGGAGGCAGTTCAGAAAAATGAAGATATTTATGCACTCCAATGTATCAGCTTGTAATCACTGTGATCTCCAAAAGAGCCATAAGTTCCACTATACAATATGTGGTTCTTGACCTACTTCCTAGAGAAGAAACAATGCTTTATAGCTCCACCATCACTAATATAAGTAAATTCACACATCCTAAACATTTTTAAACAGTTCATAGCTACTTAAAATGCCCTGAGATTCCAATTAAAACAGCAGTTTCCTGAACACACTGTACAATTTTTGAAAATCAAAGTGTAATAAAGACTAAATGTAATAAATTAGTCCTTATCTGTCATAAGGAGTAAATAAATATAATATCGTCAGCATTTATTATTTCTAATAACACGAATGTTTTTACTTTAATAACATACTATGGAATTATATGCCAAGAGTATGTAATATGCCCTAATGCCTGACATAATAGGTATCAAATCCTCTAAAAGATGCATGAAATTAGCTACTATATTTTGCCGTGTGTTAATGCACACTTTTTTGCCCAAATTTTTGAGGGAAAAACAAGGATGTACATTATACATGGATAGTACAGGTGAGAAGCAAGGGAGCCCAGTGAGCCTCTCTGGGCTGCCATGCCTTCCCACCTGGATCTGCTGGTTAAAGTCTGGGAGGATCCAGGAATCAGTGGGAGTGAACCAGAGCAGCCTCTGCCAAGCACTGTGATCAGGGGATGGGATTGTAGTAGGGCTTGCAAGGAGGGCTACAGCCACAGCCATGCAAAACAAAGGCCAAGACCCAAGGCCAGGCCATGCAGACCTCAGAAGCTCCCACTCCACCAGTCACATACAATGGCCATCTCAGCTACAGCCCCCAATGTGGCAGGAGTGGAAGGGCTCTCAGGAAGAGAAAGAAGGAGCAGCTTTCACAGGTAGACAAGTATGGGAGAGCACTGCAGTCTGCATGTTTGCCAGGGAAGCATTAGTCCCTCCCAGATATGTCTCTCTTGCCCGAGAGCTGGCCACTTTCTCAAAGGGTGTTTTCCTGGAAGTTGGGGCCAAAAATATGGGTGTACATTATGCACAGGAGTACATTATACACAGCAAAGTAGGTCAATTTCTATAGACATAAGTATTAATGCAGGTGAGCCGACAGTGTTCTCAGAGATGATGAACTCACCTAGTTAGTCCACTGCCTATTAAAACACGAACTATAAACCTGTGCCGTTCTATGAACTATTTATTATGAATCCATGCTGAGATCAGTTTGGAAACAAAGTAGGAAACTTTTACAGACATTTTACAATGCCATGGCATCCAAGCATGTGATCAGTGGATTTCTCTTGCTGAACAGAGAGTAACAACCAATCCAGGTGTTGTCAAACTCACGTGGGAGTTATACATGGCATGTCATGTGTACTAGTTAGGCACAGGAGAATCACATTGCACGTAATATTTTAAGGTTATTTTGCCAACTACCTAATAAAAGTATAAAAATCTGAGAAAAATGCACGGGTTTAATCATTTTTATAACTATTTAATTTGTAAACATTTTTCTTATGCCTGTTTTTAAATTCATAATTTAACATTAAAGAGAAATGAATTTTCTATTTTTTATTATTTTTAACAGAATTTTACATATGGATAAACAAGTTTCAGTAAATTTTTTCAGCATCTTTTTGGTGGAAAAAACATTTTTTCTGAAAACACCAGTAGTAATAAATGAAATGAATAAATGAAGTAAATCTGAAGACCAAAAGGGGCTGTACTATTTCACTCAGGAATGTGATCCTTCATATACTGAGTTCAGTTTTGTAACCATAATTAGCAGTGAAGTGCTAACATCATAGTGTGTTAACTGCATATATACTGCTTAATAGAGTAACAAAACCATCAAAATTTAAGGGGCCTTTATAAACAAATGTACAGAAATAAATTCAAAACAGAAAAGAATTCTTAGAAAGTATACTGAAATTAAAAAGCTAACAGAAGCAGATAAACAGTATTTTATCCATAAATGTTTTATAGGCTTACTATCCTAGCACTTTCGATTGTTATTAATAAAATGAAAATGCTAAATACAACTGTCAAGGAACAAGTGAATGATTACTTACATCAAAATGTTTATGTGGAAATACAGGGTAAATTTGTACTTTCCGATGGTACCATAACATGGCACATTTAGAATAATGATATAGAAGAACAATTTACAAATCAAAACTTGCAAAGTGTTTTTCATTTGACAAGTGCACACAGAGTTTGCTAATATGCTATTTGAACACGATGATGATATGAAGGAAGAATTCTTATTCACAGTTTTATATCCATCAAACACAACTAGTTCTGTACTGAGTAAAACTATGAAGAATTACATTGGCAACCAAAGTGGTCTGGAGTTTGTACAGAAGAATGTTCTGACGGCACAGCTGCAATGACAAGAAAACCTTCTGGAGTAATTCCCCAGAATAAGGAGCTTAAGCCATTGCCAAGATAAAATTCAATTGAACTAAACAGAAAGTGTAGTTGTCATTAAAAAAAAAAAAATCACAAAAATGTAAATGCTAAAACATTAGCAATTATGTTTTTATTAAGTATATTATAAACAACTGTTAATGAAGTAATGTTGAAACCATGTTAATATTAAAACAATGATTACTGACGGGGAATTTGAATTACAGAACAAATTTAGTGGTTTTGCAAGGTAAGAAACAGAGTTTGGCTCCAACTTTTAAAGATGTCAGTTGAGTGGTGAATTTGTCCATTATCTTCAGTACTTTAATGATCCTTAACACTTTCTTACAAAGAAGAAACACAATGTGCTTTCAACTGCAGATTAAAGGGCAAAAATAAGCTAAAAGCTTCAAAGAACAGTTTCTACAGATTATCATCATATCTGGTCCTACAATTAAGTTTGTGAACTCATCCTAGAAAAAGTGCTACATACCCACTGCTGAATATGACAACAGTCACCTTCAAAGTACTCCCTCGGGCATCTATGCACCAATGCCAGCGCCTACTCCACTCTTCAAAGCACTTTTTCTAGGATGAATTCACAAACTTAATTGTCCAACCTTTTATACCTTATAAATGTAACAGAACATTTTCAAATTTAATCTTCCAGACAAATGAGATCCATACACAAGGAAATATGACAGAACCAAATCCGTTTCTTTGATCTAAGGAAAATTTAACTATTTACAGCATAAACTGTTGGAACTGGCTATTGTTCAAAGATAACGGACACATTTGAGACTATAGTGTCTCTTGCTTTATTTTGGATAAAATCTGAAATGAATATCCTGAGCTTGAGGAAATTGTTCTTAAGATTTTCTGGTACCATCAATAAATCTCAGTAAAAATGGTTTTTCTGCTTATGAGTATTATTAAATTAAAACATGACAAAGTTTAGACAGAGTGGTTCTGGCTACAATCCAACCTACATAAATTAATACGGTAAGCTCATTTGTAATGTGAAAAACTTTAAATATTGATAAAAGAACATTTGTTCACAGTATTGGTTAGGTGCTTAATACAAGGAATTGTTATTTCATAACTTATTTTTCAGTTACAGTTGCAAAATAACCGTATGTATGTGAACTAAAATGAAATCTTGAGGCGTCCCCCTCAGTGACCGACTGGATCCCCTCTTGCCCAAGGGGAGTCCTAAAACTGAGTTGCTAGCCATGAGAAAGGAGATGAGACATACCCCACCATGCCCTCCTCCCCTTCTCAGAGATTTCCGCTGTGACTCATTAAGAGGACTAAGGCTATGCAAGACTTACTTACAGGTCCTTAATATACATAACAAACCACTTACAGAGTTTGTCCTATACTTAAGTCTCTAATTAACTGACCTTTTCACTGACTCCTGGTCTTTTACACATAGCCTAACTCTTTTAGCCAATTGTCAGCTAAAGAATCTTTAAACTCACCTATAACCTGTAAGCTCCTGCCTTCCAGAAGTCCCACCTTTTGAGGCTAAAAACCAATGTATATTTTCTGCGTATTGATTTATAACTGCATCTGTAATTCCTATCTCACTAAAATGTATAAAACCGAACTGTAACCACACATCGTTGAGTCTACTTGCTCAAGGATTCTTGGGCATGGCTCTGGGTCACAGTCCTCAAATTTGGCTCAGAATAAACCTTAAATTATTTTAACAGAGCATGGCTTCTTTTCCATCAATATGTATATGACTATGTATGTCCAGATTTCATAATTCTTCTTATTGCCATATTTATGCATTATAAACTACTTGAGTTTGTGTTTTTACATGTCCATTGTTTTATAGTATTTCAATTTGCAAACATATCAGTCTATAATGGATTGAAAACTTTTACATTCTTACCTTACCAGTTTGAGAAATAATGGGCTAGCCTTAAAATAGCTACTTGTATCTTGAGTTTGTATTAACAGATTAAATCCAAGTAAATCCTGAATAAATCTCTGTTAATTGAGATTCAGCTAACACTTGAAGCGAATTTCAACTTAAGTTATTTGGAAATTTAAAGTATATAGGAAAATGTCTTAGCAGTACGTATTCACATGCAGACTAGTTCAGAGTTGTTAACAGAACTGATGCATTGCTTGCCCATTCTCACAGTCAATAATGAAAGCTGGGACTGGAGCACAACATTTTTAAATTTAACCCAGTGTTTGGTCCACTGAAACTATTGTCTGTTACGGGGGGGGGGGGGGGGGGGGTGGTAAGTTTGAAGGAAAGCCAAATTAAAATAAAA
>CAUYRH010056559.1:0-28407 GCA_963574655.1 Perodicticus potto
GCTTAGCACAGTATGAGGCACACAGCAAACGCACATAACATAAATGAAGGAAATACCAAAGATTTACTCTTTTTAAAAGGAAAATCTGCATTCAACGTTGATTTGAGGACTGTTAGTGACAATTAATGACACAGTGGGGCATGAGGGAAGGGGAGAGTAGAGAGAGGAGGGAGGGGGTGAGGGAAAGAAAAAAAAAAGGAAAGAAAATAGTGACTAATTCTCACATAAATTGGATTCAATTTTGACCAAAGTACATTACTGAAACATTAATTTTTAATTCAACTTGTTACTATGTTGTTTAGGATATTGCATCCTCACTTATAAGTGAAATATGTTTGTAATTTCCCTTTATAACAATATATTTTCTCCAATTTTAATATCAGGTGTATCCAGATAAAGTAGAATGATTTTGGAATATTTCTTCTTTTTCTATTGTCTATAAGATTTGGCATGATCTGTTTCTTGAAACTCTCCTTTACTTTTATTTATATAATATTAGTTGTCTATTTTTTGAGACTTTGGAAAAAAAATAAGAAGTTAACTGATGACTTCATACTGAGCCTCAGAGTCAAATCACTCTGTAATGTCTTATTTGACAATGTGTACGTTACTTTCTTGGCATTATTATTACTATACTGCTTAATATTTTGATGCAGTGGCTTGGCGCCTATGGCTCAGCGGGCTAAGGCGCCAGCCACGTACACCTGAGCTGACGGGTTCAAATCCGGCCCAGGCCTGCCAAACAACAGTGATGGCTGCAACCCAAAAATGGCCGGGCGTTGTGGCGGGCGCCTGTAGTCCCAGCTACTCGGGAGGTGGAGGCAAGAGACTCGCTTGAGCCCAGGAATTGGAGGTTGCTGTGAGCTGTGATACCACAGCACTCTATCCAGGGCGACAGCTTGAGGCTCTGTCTCAAAAAAAAAAAAAAAATTTCGATGCAATAATCATCTGTTTTCTTTTCTGAATGTATTTATCTTCATTCATCCCTTACGTGGTTTTTGTTTCTAGTCATTATCTTAAACATTGTTATTGTTATTAAATTTTAAGCCTTTTAAATTCTGTGAAGGCAAAAAGTAGAAGCCTAATTAACACATGTATATGTAAAACTAAAAAATAAAATAAAAAGTAAAAAGGAAAATCCCAGGCTTGCCTACATACATGGCTTGTTTTTTCCAGGGGCACGTGCTTGTGAAGGCCTTCTGTACACACAAGTTGTGATTTCCTCTTTCTTAAGTCACAATATCAAACTTGGCAATGTGTCAAAGAGCATGTGGCATTCCATAAAGAAGATTCAGTCAAGGGACCCGTGATTACTCATCTCAATAGATGAGTTTAAAGCCCAGTGAGAAAGGAGAACAGAGGTTAATAAATATCACTGAATTTCAAGCACCAACTATGGTATTTTCCAAATCTGGTTTGAAATCTCCATTATAACATCCCTAGAAAGACTATCTAAGGCAGCAAGACAGCAAAACATCTGCCAAAAAAAACTAGCACTTGATGAACTGTTCCAACTATTCCCACTGCCTCAGAGAAGGGAAAAAATAATAAACAGAGCAGGAAAAAAGATAGATGTGTTCTCTGCAGAGGAACTCACACACGTTCAAATCCAGCCTGAATTTTGAGCAACAGTTGCCACATCCAACCTTATTAATCTACTCTCCTATGGAAGCAACATAAGTTTGGGGAGTGTCCCCTAAGCGTTTTAGATTCCACAATCAACCCTGAAGTCAATGTCTGTCCCTCCGGTTTTCTCTATAGATTACCTGCTACTTCAGTTTGCCCAGCAAGAACAAATAAAATAATCTACCTCACAATAAGGGAACCAAAAAGCCAACCTCTTTCCACTCCCACTTCTTTATGCTTTTCATGCCCTCCCTATGACGTCCTCTTAAATTATTTTCCATAAAGTATATATGATCCATCCCCAGCTAGAATTAATCTCTCTTTCTGGAGCCAAAGAAATGAAAAGTCATTTGACCTCCTATTATTATCAGTTAATAATATTATGATTTTCTCTGCCAACTAAACTAGAAACTCCTCTGAGACCATGTCACATGAGCTTGGTGGATTGCTCATGCATACAGAGGTAAATACATGTTCCCTAATGGGGCCCAGGCTGAAAGATCATTAAACAGAAGTATATCCCTTCATTATCTGTGGCCCCACCATCGCCACCAACATATAAGGCTCTAAAGTCAAAATTATTCTCCATATCCAGGAACATTTCTGGTACTTTATGAATATATTCAGCTCACAAAACAACCAATTCCCAATCAATCGGGACCTAATCCATCAATCTGGGGTCCACCCTGACCCTCTAATCTCCTTCTCACTGGCCAGTCTTCTCTGAGCAAGAAGAAATGGTAAGAACTAAACCTGCCAAGCATGGTGGACCACTAGCAGACTTGAGTCATGTTTCAAGGATAAAAGAGGCTGCACTTGAGAGTGACAATAATGTTTTCAGGTCATCCGTAGCTAACAAAGAACTCACTGCAATAAAACTTGATTATGAATAACTGTCACTGAAGTCACTGAAGACAGTATGCCTGCCAAACCCACCTCTGTAGAAGATTTCACATCCAGAGAACATTTACAGCTCTAAGGAGCAAATCATTTCTCCAGCCCTCTGGAGAAGCAGTGAAATTACACAGTCTGCCGCTGAATTACTGATGTCATAGTTTATTGAAAGTTCCCCATTAGGTCACAGGTCACACCCCAGACGCAATGTGACATACCCACCAAAAGGTCTGCTACCAGGGAGTCAAAGCAATTATCAAGCTGACTGTTCCAGAGCGTCTGCTGTGTAGAAAGGCTCCACCGTATCCCACAAAGAAAGAACTCCAAATCTGACCAGCGTGCAGAGCTTCCAACACGTGCCTCTGATTGTCCCATCCCATCATCTCAAACATAGGCCAGATATTCTTAACTCCATTTTCCCAACATCAAGCGTAAGACTTGCAAATTGAAGTGATCTCTCCATTGTCTCACAGTAGTTTGTAGAGAGTCCAGGACTAGGTCTAGTACTTGAACTTTTGGTCTACAGTTTATTTCATAAATTATGAGGTTCCTGTCAGGGGCTCCTCTGGATGTCGGGGATAGAGCAAAGAGCAAAACAGACAAGCATTCCTGCCTTTGTAGAGCTGACATTCTAGTAGTGGGAGAGAAATTACTATAACAAACCCACTAAGGCCTGGCGCAGTGGCTCATGCTTGTAATCCTAGCACTTTGGGAGGCCAAAGCAGGTAGATTGACTGAGCTCAGGAATTCAAGACCATCCTGAGCAAAAGCAAGACACCGTCTCTAAAAATAGCCGGGCATTGTGGCAGGTGCCTATAGTCCCGGGTACTCAGAAGGCTGAGGTAAGAAGATCACTTGAGCCTAAGAGTTTGAGGTTGCCGTGAGCTGTGATGCCACAGCATGCTACCAAGGGTGACGAAGTGAGACTATCTCAAAACAAACAAACAAACAAACATGTTATGTGTCAGTAAATACCTTAGAAAAAATAACAAAACAGGGCCCCGTGTCACCGCGGGAAAAGGCTGTATAAGAGGAGTCATGCTGATCAGATGCAGAGTTCTTTTGTGTAGGACATCACGGGGCCAGCTTCACTTGGTCCTGAGCTAAGAATGGCAAGAAGAGGGTGAAGCCTGCCAGCTGATGGCGATAACGCTGTCCTGGGCAGTAAATACACAGGTGGGGGGGCGGGGCTAGAGAATTGCAGAAAAAGGCCAGTACGGCAGGAATGGCCCACACGAGAGGAAGTGACTAGTGATAGCCTTTTCAAAGAAGCCAGAAGCCAGGTTGCACAGAACACTGTAGGAGAGATATGAACTAGGGCTCCAATTCCAGATATGAGTGGAGGTCCCTAGAGAGCTCAGTCTACCGTGATGCTCAAGGGAGTGGGAGTCTGCAAATAATCCGTGCAGATTTATGTTGACACAGAACATATACACACAGGCCACAAAGAAAAAAGTTGTTTTTCCCAACATAACTACAAGAACTGCCCTCTTCTCTTGCACCTGCAGCCTGATAATTTGTTGCTCCAACAGCTGATTTGGAGGCCAGGTGGCCGCCTGGGACCATGATGTTTCTGCCATGTAAATGGTCTACTTGTGAAGGGCTGAAGCTCACTAGGTAAGGCTGAGGTTAAGGAGACAACCAGACAGAAAAAAATCTCATTGACTTTGGCTTCCTATTACTTCAGGATGTTTGCTTGCCTTTAAGCATTCTGCAATTCTCTGAGTTGTGTTGATCAATTCTCTGCTATAACACTCCACTTCCATAGGCCAGGATATTTTTTAAGTACCTGGTGAGTATTGATCTCCTGTAAGTGATGGCAGCACTTTTCAGACACTGAGAAGGAAAGAGGAGATGAGCAGCTCCCCTAGGGAGCTGCGAGTAGCATTGTTTTATTTGGCTTTCACTTAACTGGTGATTAGTAACTAACAGGAATCCTTGAAATCACTCCTATTATAGTAGTCAACACCAAGCAGAACCAGGACCAGGGCCCTCTATGGATGTTAACTTCAGGTCACTGGAGAAAAATATCATTTAGCTTAGAAAGAAGTCTCTTAGAATAAATCGCTGAAACACAGCTAGCATTCATCGGGATGCTTAATGACTGTGTTAATTCCTTTTCCCTTCTATAGACTGGGCTATGGGAAACCTACCTAGAGGTTAATGAACAAAGTAAATAAGAGCTGGCATCTCCTTTTCCAAACACTGGCCTTTGCCCTTAAGTGGTCTCTCAAAGCTACATTTCTCCAACTCTGCTTTCTACTGGAACTATTAAGGCCAACAGCTATTTTATCACCAAGACCTACAGTTTCTAAATAATGCTCTTCATCAAAAGAAATAAATTGCATTCAACCACAATACCAATTTGAATTGGGTTTTGGTCTTCTGCATTTTGTTTTCTGAGGCTATTCCTTACAGTACTTGGAGATTAGTTTTAGGAAAGAGAACTAGCATAATGGAAAATAAAAGATTCCATTAACTCTGTGACTCTTGTGGCTGATGAAAGCTATTGCTGGTGCAGCTCAAGGTTAAAAAAAGGAGAGGGGAAATTTCTCACTAAACTGTCTCCTCTCAGCAAATTATTTCATTAGTAACACAATGCAAATGAACATCTCTACGGTAACTCACTGATCCAGGAGGGCCACTTGGGGCACCCTGACAATTTCACTTCCCTCCATCTCAGATCAGATGAGTGCCCTGTGACTTACAGAAACCCTCAGCCATCACATTAGCTTTTCTTTCCAGGGCCGTTCTCTACATCCCAGGCAAAACAAATGCCACTTTGCCTTTAGGAACCACACATCAATCCACTTGAATTGCCTCCACCTTGAGTAGCAGCTTTGAAACCAACCACCTAAAACCGTTTAAAAAATTTTTTTAGAAACATGCATATAAGAAGGTAAAGACATTAAAATACCGGCTCAGCGCCTATGGCTCAAGCGGCTAAGGCGCCAGCCACGTACACCTGAGCTGGCAGGTTCGAATCCAGCCCGGGCCAGCCAAACAACAATGACAGCTGCAACCAAAAAAAAAAAAAAAAATGGCCGGGCGTGCACCTGTAGTCCCAGCTACTTGGGAGGCGGAGGCAGGAGACTCACTTGAGCCCAGGAATTGGAGGTTGCTGTGAGCTGTGATGCTACAGCACTCTATCCAGGGTGACAGCTTGAGGCTCTGTCTCAAAAAAAAAAAAAAAAAGACATTAAAATACCTAAGTCTAACAGCACCAAGAGACTGGCTGCCCTGGAAATGTAGAAAACAATCATTGCCACCTTGCCCTGCGGACCTTAAACAGGAGGGACAGAGGCTTCAGTAAGAAACTGCATTCGCAGAATTCAGAGCCAGGGGACTCAGAGATTCTGCTCTGTTGAATTCCTTTGCAAACGGGATGTATGATGAATCAAAGGCAGCACTGACATAACCCTCGGGCTTCAATTGCAAAATGTAATGAGCAGCTATCAACCATTTTCAACCAAATCCATAAGTCTCCCAAGCCTTACAAATATTTATAGCACACTTAAATTACCTTCCTAATAAACCACTTCATGAATCAAAGGGCCCCTACTTCCTTATTCAAATCGTTATGTAACCCCAGCAGGCTCTTTTCTCAAGCATGATCCAGAATAAAATGTTCTCCTTGATCAGATATCGTGGTTCAAAGGTCTGCCACACATGGGCTGTCACTGTGACTCCTTGAATCACAATGGCACAGCCTTTTGGGACACCAAGGCAGTATTCCATATTAAATGCAACACCCATGTGGTGATCAGATATGGCCCATCCTGCTCCTCAGCCTCTGTCTGAGGTGGAACTGTAACACATAGAGCCAGAAATACTCAGGGCTTACAGCCAAGGCCCTCAAACAGGAGTTAGCAAACTTTTCAGAAATGGACAGACAATAAATATTTTATGCAGTCTCTGTTGCAACTGCTCAACTCTACTGATAAAGCACAAAAATAGCCACAGACAATAGTACACAAGTGGGTATGGCTGTATCCCAATAAAACTTTATTTATGAAAAAAAAAAGGCAGTGGGGGGGTGGCGCCTGTGGCTCAAAGGAGTAGGGACCAGCCCCATATACCAGAGGTAGTGGGTTCAAACCCAGCCCCTGCCAAAAACTACCAAAAAAAAAAAAAAACAAAAAAGGCAGTGGGCTGGATAATCTCAAAGCTGCTATTACAGTGAGGTGTTGTGAGCTTTTTGTTACCTTCCCCAGGGCAGAGATTACAGGCATTACAGGTGAAACTCCACCCTCAGGGAAATGGCAAATGCCATTAGGCTTGGGGTAATACCACCACCATTCCCACCACAACTTCTACTTTTGCTTTCTTTGGGAAGGAAAGTGGCCTAAAGCAGGGAATATGCAGATGTTAGTCATTCTCCTTTTACAAATCTAGTTGTATTATGGAAAAAGTCAACTTTGATCGGCAGGATTTGCTTATGAACTACAATCTCAATTTATTAAAATAGGGCAATGCTGGAAGGTCAGGCCCCATTGGGGACTTTCTCCTTATTCTCTATGGTAAGTTTGATGGTTGTTAAACAATGCGAATGTAGTTAATGTTTCAGGATAGTATACTTAAAATAGTTAAAATGATAAACAAATGTATAAGGTACCACAATAAAACAATGATTTTTTTTTAGGTTTTTAAGGCAAAATATTGATAGTGACGGGGGGAAATAGTTAATTTGAAGAATTGATTACTGAGGTATGCCAAATGGCAGATGGAATTCCAAATTCTAAAAGCAATGTTTTATATTCTGCATTTAGTAAGTTTCACCTGTACCCTTCTAAGATGCACCATAGGTGTATAGGCCCCACCATTTACCCTCCCACCACCCCAACCAAAGCAATGTTTTCTAAACTTTGAAATAGAACATTAAAGAGTCCAAGAAGCTCTGGCCCTCTTTCAAGGCCAAAAATCAAGTTCATCATCTACATTTTCTCTACTGAAGGCTGAAAGTATTTAAACATGTCTCTCCTTTGATGCTAGAGTTTACAACACACTGTTTTACTACCATGAAAACTCTCAATAAAGCTGTCATAGAATGACAGAATTTCAGCACTAAAAGGGACCTTGGAAGATGCACTACCCAGCAGCTTTGAGCCTTTCTCTGCTGCAACAGGAATGATGGATGAAGTCCATGAGCATGACGGATGTTACAAGATCCTCTCCATGGCCGGTTCACTCCACTTCCTTCTCCATTGCTCAAGAGAGTATTTCAGATGGTGAGCAAAAGTGGCATTATTACATGAATAACCTTGAGTCTAGTCTAGTTTTGTTTTTAAGTAAGGTGCCCACACACCCACATACATAACAGCATCCAGGAGAACTGACGCAGACTACAATGTAACTAGATTTTCTACACTACCATATAGGTTGATATATATTAGATCCTGGGCTTTCAAGTCACACCAAGTAGTAAAGGGACCTTAACAATATTCCTGGACTCCAAATGGGCTCTTGTAAACTAAGTCAGAAAGTGGAAATTGCCACATGACTACTAGTTATAAATCTGAGTAAATAATAGAAAAGCAAAACCAAACAGTTCAACCTCTCTGTGCATGCATTAATTCAGGCTACTTTAGATCACAGGCTAGCTTAGAAACACTGACAGGCCAGGCACAGTGGTTCACGCCTATAATCACAGCACTCCAGGAGGTTGAGAAAGGTGGATTGCCTGAGCTCAGGAGTTCAAGACCAGCCTGAGCCAAAAGTGAGACCCTGTCTCTAAAAAGTGAGACCCTGTCTCTAAAAAGATAGCTGGACCTTGCGGCAGGCACCTGTATTTCCAGCTACTTTGAAGGCTGAGGCAAGAGAATAGCTTGAGCCCAAGAGTTTGAAGTTGCTATAAGCTATCACACTATACGGCACTTTATAAAGGGTGACAAAGTGAGACTCTGTCTCCCCCCTCCAAAAAAAAAGAAAAGAAAGAAAGAAACCCTGATTGACTAGGCAAGAAGAGGAACACAGCAGAATACACAGAGGGTGCCAAAACTGTACACACAGTTTAAGAAAGGAAAAAACTGAATTAAAATTGTATTACCCAATATAGGGTGTCCATAAAGTCCGTGTGCAATTTTGAAATAGTGGTACATTACATTACATTATTGTAATACTCAAGTCATGTTTGACTTCTGCAATTACAAGAGATACAACATACAAGGTAACAAATGTTGTAGGTATATACAGCGTGTCCATGAAGTTAGTGTGCAATTTTAAAATAGTTGTGCATTTTAAAATACATATTTAAATTGCGTGAAAGATGTATGCATATTTTAAGCAAGGAAAAAAACTATTAATAATTGTAATACAGAATATAAATGTCTTAACACAATAACTAAGAAAATGCTGTGAAGGCTATGTTAACCAGTTTGATAAAAACATTTTAAATTGTATATAAAACCAGCACATTGTACCCCATGATTGCATGAATGTACACAGCTTTGATTTAATAATAAAAAAAAATTGTAATATTCAAGTCATGTTTGACTTCCGCAATTTCAAGATACAATATACAAGATAACAAACTTTGTGGGTATATACAGGATGTCCATAAAGTTCATGTGCAAACTGCATATACAAACAGGGTATATACAAGTTATACGCAATTGTATATACAGATATGCAATTGTATATACGAGATAACAAACATTGTGGGTAGATACAGGATATATGCAATTGTATGTATTGCAATATATATATGCAATTGTATATATCCTGTATCTACCCACAACATTTGTTATCTTGTATATTGCATCTTGTATCTCTTGTAATTGCAGAAGTCAAACATGACTTGAGTATTACAATTTTAATACAGTCTTTTTCCTTGCTTAAAATATGCATACATCTTTTGGCACCCTCTCTAGGTAAATAAAACTCCCTGAAATATAGATTTTAGTTATTATTGACAAGAAGCATTTACTCAATACAATATGAAATTCTATGCCCTGATTCTGTTATATCTCTAACCCACCAAAATCTAAGAGAATAGAGGAATTCCCAGATTCTTGGAAAACCAAGACAACCAAACTTAACACAGACTATCACCACCATTTCTTCCTTTTGTTTTTAAGACGAAACTCATTAACCCAAACGCAATTATCTCCCTAGAATAGCATCTCCCTTAGTCATAAAGGTTAGTTAATAAAAGGGTGCTGGCATCAGCTAAATTTGAGAAATCCAGACAAAATGAAACTGAACCTCAAGCACCAGTTTCTCTACTGGGTGATTTATCAGGGTCTATAACTACACTTGTGCTCATCGAACAGAGGAGCAGGTAGCAGGCAGTGTTTCCCAAATTTACTAACTGTAGCCCTCTTTTTAGCAGTATGTCTTATGGGGCTGGTGTTCCATGGAACCCACTTTGAGAAATATCACTGCAAAACCATATTTAAGATGGAACTCTGCTTTCCCAATATATGGAATCCAGCCTGGACCTCTGGATTTAAGAAAAACTTGTTCTAGTTTCCTAGAAAGAGGTAATCTAAATATGAAGATTATTAGGACCCATTTGACTCACCACAAGTGTGTAAGTAGTCACTAGCCACATGCAGCTATATTAAAATGATTAAAATTAAATACAATTTAAAATTTAGTTTCTCAGTCATGCTAAACACATTTCAAGTGCTCAATAGCCATAGCTGGCTACTGGCCACTATCCTGGACTGCATAACAATAGATCGTTCCCATCACTGCAGAAGGCTCTATTAGACAGTGCACACTGGAAGAAAAGCTCACTGCACTCAAGAATGTGTCTGTTCTCCACTGGACCTTCAGCTGCCTCGAGGACAATGCTTTGAATGCAGCATTTTAAGAATAAATTTAACAGTTCAATAGTAACAGGAAAAAAAGAACATTATCATAAATAAGACTTGCCCTGACTTGCAGTTTCCTAGAATTTTTCTAACACCTCTTCTTCCCCTCCTAACTGCTATCCTCAAATTCTCCAGTGACCAACCATACAACAGCCCCTAAGCATGAATCCAGCACGGTCTCTAGGAGGTCAATAATTAATGCACAGTAAGTATTTATTTATTCTTGACATTGATCAAATTCTATCCAAAAGGCATACAAACATGGATTCATCACTAGTGGGTTCAACTCACGGGGCCCATATTCCAGAACATTTCAAATCAAGTCAACATGCGAAAACCAATGTGCATACTTTGTACAGCTTCCTACCCACATATTTCCCCAATTCTAAAGTAACAAAATGCTCCTTCTTGGTTTGTCTAACTGGTGTTTTAGCAGGTATAGACTAGCCAGGCCATTGCCTCTAAAAACAAGGGGATCAAATATAACACCAGGTTGATTACAAGCATTCCAATGGCTTTGTTCTCATAAGCAGAGCAGTAGTGAAATATCTTACACCTGTTTTTATACAACCACCCTCCCTCTGAATTGACTCGGTCTTTTACCACTATCCTCCCCAAAGTCATCATTTTCCACAGTCCCTGGCTCATCACTGAGTATGTTAATCAGTTCAATAAAAACGTAAATGTTTGTTCCACCTGATACTCTTAAAGATTGAAGTGGACACTTTCACAGTCACCTCTCCCCCCTAACATAAAACTCCTATAAATACATGATTAATTCCTTCTCAGGCACCTGTTAATCTCCCTCACTCTTTCCAATTAACAAAACCAAAATCAGCAGGTTTTCCCTTTCTTGCCAAAAAGACCAATTGTGTTGATTTATCCAGCCTGAAAATGGCTGCCTATCTCTATATTTGCATCTTTAACTATCCTGTTTAATGAAATGTTTTGAATGTAAGCCTCAACTCCTATTAAGAAATATGTAGGCTAAGTGTAAGTTGTTAAATATGTCTCTTTTGCTCTAATATTTAGGTTTTAAAAAATCTATTTCAGGCTCAGCACCTGTGGCTCAACAGGCTAAGGCGCCAGCCACGTACACCTGAGCTGGTGGGTTCGAATCCAGCCTGGGCCTGCCAAACAACAATGACGGCTGCATCCAAAAAATGGCCGGGCGTTGTGGCGGGCGCCTGTAGTCCCAGCTACTTGGGAGGCAGAGGCAAGAGACTCTCTTGAGCCCAGGAATTGGAGGTTGCTGTGAGCTGTGATGCTACGGCACTCTATCCAGGGTGACAGCTTGAGGCTCTGTCTCAAAAAAAAAAAAAAAAAAAAAAAATCTATTTCAAACCTCTCCAAAAGCAGTTCTTCTAAAAAATGTGAGGCTGCATATCCTGGCATTACTTAACTTCCCTCATGCTTGTCAATCACGTGACTCCACAAAGGCGGTCAATGGGATATTGGAGAATAACGGAAGAAAAACCTGGTGTCACCACTGTAGGGTTCAGCATCCCACTAGTACCCACTAGGCCCCACACAGGAAGCTACATGAAAAGTCACAGCAGCCATGTGAGGGGGCAACAAAGGTCTGGGCAAAGGAATTCAAATGCCCCACTCCACCTGGAGTCTCAACCAGATGAAGAAGACATCAATCTTCATAATGAAAAGCTACAAAGGAGGAAGGTTTTGCTATTTTGTGAAAAATGAAAAGAACAAATCCTTGTTGCTTGACTGAGGAGGAAAAAAAGTAAATTTAAGAGCCCCTGTGAATTTACATGAAGGGGGTTAGGGCACCTGGCTGCAGAAAAGTGCATCATATGCAAATACATAACTCCCAGCTGAAGGACTAAACCTCCTCCCTACTAGTAAGCTTCGTTTGGAATCAAACAGCCAGCTGTTGAGATCTACAGCATCTTGGAAGGTACAAAGAGATCAAGGCTGTTGATAAGAATCAATCAATCAATGTGTCAAAACACGTAACCTTGACCGGACTAAAGCACACTTTTTTTTTTTCAGGCATCTGGAAAATGATGACATTCCCTAGAAAAATAAATAAATAAATCTAAAAATAATACAGAAATAAAATTAAATATTCTAAATATTTTAGCTAATGCAAAGAGGTATATAAGCTCTGAGTTACTTTCTAAACACTTTGAGATGTTTGAAACATTTAAGAAAATCTGTCCTACTAAATGTCCTAAGAGCTGTTGAAATATTGAGGCTGACTTTGCTCCTTGGTTTTGTTATCAGCCTAAAACTGTTTGACAGAAAAGATACTTTAAATTTCTGATTATAGTTTAAAGCATTAAGGAATTCTGATTAAATCTGTAAATGGTGCTAACAACCTTAAGGCCTTTAATTTGTTAAATTTAGAAGCTAAGTGATGTTAATCAATGAATAAGTGAAACCATTTTTAACATGAAAATTACTAGTTTATAAATAAAACATCTACAAGTTGAGCTTAAAGTTTAAGAAATACTGAGTTTTAACTTTACAATTTTAATAAACTGATCATTGAAAAAGAACTAGCTATAAATCTTTCTTTCCAAACATCAAGCCCTATTCAGTTATTAAAAACATACCAACAATTCACTTAATTTTTATGCTACTATTTTAAGTCCTCTTTTTTTATTATTATTATTTTTATTATTAAATCATAGCTGTGTACATTAGTGCAATCAAGGGGTACAATGTGCTGGTTTCTAAATCCTCCTTTTTGGCTTTAAAAAATAGTAATGACCACACTAAAAGACAGAAAGACAAGTCCCCTAAAAAGTGAAATAAGCCCATGTGGAAGACACATGCTAGAGTTTGGTTTTTGTTTCATCTAAAGCATTTGGAATGGAAAATTACCTATGAAAGGAAAAGCGTTATTAAGACAGTAAGGTTTTCACCATTGTGACCACGGCTGACTACAGCGGGTCTAAACAGAAGTTAGTAGGTTTGGCATCTCTGCCCAAACCTGTAAGGACAGGGCAAAGTCAATGCACAGAGCAGGGGAGGCGAGACCATAGCGACAGGGACCCACACACCCCATTTCTTATGCCATGTGGAACGCGGGCCCACTACTGTAAGCTCATGGAATCTTCCAGAAGATTTTGAACAGTGATGTTTATGCATATCCATATTTTTAAATTGCGACATTTGATTTTTAAGTTGTAACAACTGGGCAGCGCCTGTGGCTCAAGGAGTAGGGTGCTGGCCCATATACCGGAGGTGGTGGGTTCAAACCCAGCCCCAGCCAAAATCTGCAAAAAAAAAAAAAAAAATTGTGACAACTAATAGCTGAAAATACTTGTACAAGTGAAACAAAACACAAACGAGGGCCACGTATGGCCTATCCAAAGCCATCGATCTGTGGGTTCTGATCTACACCAGGTAATTTCATAGCATGAGAGCCTCAGACGCTGGATCCTGCTGCCTACCAGCTCCACACCAGTCACACCCTGTGTCAAACATCCTGCAACTCCTGAAGATGATTCCATTCCCAAACTCTAGGCTTTTGCTCATATGGTACCTTGATTTTTTTTTTTTTTTTTGAGACAGAGTCTCACATTGTCGACTTTGGTAGAGTGCTGTGGCATCACAGCTCATAGCAACCTCAAACTCTTGAGCTCAAGTGATCCTCTTGCCTCAGCCTCCCAAGTAGCTGGGTCTACAGGCCTGTCGGCGCCACTATGTCACTGGTGCTGCACGCAAGAAACAGCCAGTACATGGATTGAAAGTACAAGCTCGCAAGAGGTGAGGCTCCCCAGAGCTGCAGGAGAGCCCCAAGTAACTACCACCATGGCTATTTATTGAAACTATATACAACAGTTGTGCCCCCCCCCACAACAAGGATTATGTGCTTAATCACTGCATGCTCTTTCCCACCCTGATGCACCACAAATGTTCAAGGTCCAACACCTGCTTGCTAACAAGCAATCAATCTTATCTCATTAGAGTACTAAGTTACTCCAGGGCTTGTCCCAAGGCAGCAAAACATCTCCAGGCCAGCCAGGAGACTGTCCTGCTCTCACCATTTCCCTCAAGAACCTGTGACTGTTCTTACAAGCATGGTGCTCAGTCTCCTACACAGGCTCCTGCCACAACACTTGGCTATTTTTAGAGACGAGGTCTCACTCTTGCTCAGGCGATCAGCCAGCCTCAGCCTCCCAGAGTGCTAGGATTATAGGTGTGGGCCACCTTGCCCGCCCACCCCGTATTGTACCTTCTACCCAAAATGCCCCGCCCAGCCCATCTGGCACGATCACTTCTTTCATGGACTGTCTCATCCTACCTTCCTTTGCCCCTTACGTGGATTTCTATCACATCCTTTATATGCTTTAGTATCAACATAAATGACAGTTGCATTTCAGCTACACTTAGAATAACACTTGGCAGAGGAAAAGACCAAACTAAAACACAGATGACCTGAGTAAGACACTCCTTCCTTGCAAAAATCAGAAACCAATTTGAATCTGCTTGAGGAATATAGGGGTGACTTACTGAAAGGGATCAGGTATCTGATAAAAGCCAAGAGAAGAGGCCGGGCCTTGATCAGGTCTGAAACAAAGACTACAAATTCAACTAGCAGAAAAGATGTTTTCTCTCTTTCGGATTCTAACATGTTTTTCCAGAAATGAACACAGTTGTTTTAGTTTCCAAGATGGCACCTTCTAGAGCTCCAAGAACATGCCTCCCCTCCATTGGCTGTCTCACCAACTCAAATTTCTAAGAGAGGATCTGATAGGCTTCTTTTGTTCAATCCTATCCCCAGAGGAATAAACACTGTTACCAAGCGTCCATGGGAGGCAGTTCACAGATTAGGAGAAATGGCTTCCAGAACGTGCCTCCAAAACTGTTTGCTGAGTAAATGTCAGTTGCTATCTTGGGCTGAGAAAAATGAGGAAGTACAACACAAGCAGGGCAGGTCTGTGCAACAAACCAGGCTGCACAGGAAGCCTGGAACAAGTACACTGTTTTGGTGGGGTTTTTTTAAGATAGAGTCTTACTTTGTCACCCTCAGTAGAGTGCTCTAGCATCACAGCTCACAGCAACCTCAAACTCTTTGGCTCAGGCGATTCTCTTGCCTCAGCCTCCCAAGTAGCTAGGACTACAAGCTGCCACAGTGCCTGCCTATTTTTAGAGATGGGGGCTCTCACTCTGGCTCAGGGTGGTATCGAACTCCTGAGCTCAAACAATCCACTCGCCTTGGCAGCCTCCAGCGTACTGGGATTACAGATGTGAGCCACAGTGCCTGACCATTAGTAGACTTCCTATAAGAAGATAATGGCATCTAGAGTGCAGACTGCAATACGCAGAGATGTCAGGGTAATGCATTTTAGCTATCATAACTATCCTCTACTTTGTTCCAAAAAGAAATCCAATTTCCTACACCTCCCCAAGGAGCAGAATGACTGAGAGGCAGTACCCATTGTCACTGGGTACTCAAGAGATTCATTGTAAAGAATTTTAAAAGTGGAAGATTATTGGCTCGGTGCTTGTAGCTCAAGCGGCTAAGGTGCCAGCCACATACGCCAGAGCTGGCAGGTTTGAATCCAGCCTGGGCCCGCCAAACAACAATGACAACTATAACCAAAAATAGCCGGGCATTGGGGTATGCGCCTGTAGTCCCAGCTACTTGGGAGGCTAAGGCAAGAGGATCACTTAAGCCCAAAAGTTTGAGGTTGCTGTGAGCAGTGCTGCCACACCACTCTACCCAGGGCGACAGCTTGAGACTCTGTCCTAAAAAAAAAGAAAAAAAAAAGTGCAAGATGGAAAAGGTAAAACTACAGAGACATTAAACATATTAGTAGATGCCAGTGGTTTGGGGGAAAAAAGGAAGAGAGAGCTAAGTAAAGCACAGGGAATTTTTCAGATGGTAAAACCTTTCTATGTGAAGCTATAATGGTGGGTATATGGCATACGCTCATCAAAAACCACAGAATTGTACACCACAAAGAGTGAACCTTGATGTATATGAATTTAAAAAGAAAATCATTTGGGAGATCAGGAGATCCCAGAAAAGAATCAAGACTGTGAAAAGAGAATTCAACTGTACCACAATGTATATAAAACGACCTTACTAAAGGGGGGGAAGTGTCCTGATCTAGGTGACTTTGGAAACAAATGGAGTCTATAAGACAAAACACCAAAGGGAGACTGCACATAGAATGGTACTCAGATGATAAAGTTGCTTCCTCTGGGGAGAGGGGGGACAACTCTGATACTGCTATACATGTGTGTTGGAACTAAGCCATTTACAGAGATGGATGGTAGATGGCAGAAGCCAATTTTCTCACTGATGGAATGGGGGTTTACAGCTCGAACAAGAGGAGGCTAGATTGATTCATATGGTAATAGGTAGGGGTTGCGGACATCAGCATGTTAAACATGTGTCAAACTCATGACAAACTTAATAGAGATTTAGATGGTTACACATAGAAATAATTACAAATATGCAGATATACAGATTAATATACACATGTATTTTTCTTCTTATCAATGAGAGATTGGGGTTTCTAATAGCATTCTCCAAGACAAGGAAACCAGGGTTTCCTTGGAGAAAGGGCTGGTTCTAAGACTGAGCAGGAAATACATGTGTACAAGATGAGTCTGGAGCATCCTGTAGTGCCAGAAAATGAGGAAGAGCTCAAGCACGCAAACAATCCCACGATGATGAGGGCTTGTCAAAGTGATGCAGGAGCTAAATGAAAGCGCTTCCACTGGCCAGGAAAAGTGGAAAAATTGGAGCAAGAAAATAAAGTAACATTGGACTGTCACCTGACGTAAAAAGTAGACATCTATGATTCCATACCGATATGAATAAATGATTAAATAACTGAATAAATAGAGATGAAACAAATCTCACATGCAGAAAAATTCCAAACAAATTTTATGTAAGAAAGAAGAGCCTACATTCCCACTCCTCAAGTGTGGCTTGAACACAGGAACTTTCTTGCAAAGAGCATAGTATGAAAAGGACAGGGGAGGGAAGAGAGAAAGTTCACAGTAGAAAAACCTGAAATATACTACTTCTATTCAGATGACAGAGGTCAACAGCATTAGTTATAAATCATTAGAAAATAAGAATATGTTCCAGCTCCATCCATGTAAACATGAAAGAAGTAAAGTCTCCATCTTTCTTTAAGGCTGCATAGTAGTCCATGGTATACATGCACCACAATTTATTAATCCATTCAAAGGTTTATATTTCTAATATACAAAAAGAAAAAAGGAAATCCCAATTAGAAAAGAAACATAGTGTTTCTATTGTAAGTTTTCTATTGTTTTATTATAAGCAATAAACATGCTAATATCAAAAGATACAAAACACTAATTTTATTTACATGTATGTAGATGTACATGACACAGATATACTTTTTGCAAATCAGATTTGACAAAATTAAACAATCTGATACTGTTGACTATCTGGTGTTGGTGAAAGCCTTATAAACGAGAGTATTAATTGTCGTAACCCTTCTGGAGGGAGATTTCATAGTACCTAAAAGATAATAACATGTTTTCCTTCTACCCAGCAATTTTACTTCTAACAACAGATGCAAATTGTACAAAGGGTATTGCAGAAGAATTCTTCCATCAAGCCAGGAGCTCCCTTCTCCCCTCTTGTCTCTGCAGCACTGAGAATCTGTAGGGCTAGAGTGGAGAGTGACTTGTGTTTCCTACATGCAAGGCAGATCCCTCTTTTTGTAATATGAGGGTTGGTTTTGTGCAACTGAAGCAAAGTTTTAGTGACAAGCCCATCAGGAGAGGATCTTCTCAGAGGCTCTTTGTTAGGTTTTTGCCTGCAGCTGTTGGGATCCTATGTGGATATGGAATAGGATGAAAGCTAGAGTGGAAAATCATGTTCAGGGTACACTGGGGTTAAGGCAGCACCTCCCTGCCTCTGCTGACCTGGGAAGGGATTAAGGAGCCTTAGCAATTCCTGGGAAAGTGATGTCATGTCTAAGTGGTTTGGTTAGTGCTGAGATGCCTTTGGATAACTTTATATAAGAAATAGTGAGCTGTGATTGTAAGAGAGACTTTACCTAACAAATGCAATCAGTGTAATCTGGTTTCTTGTACCCTCAATGAATCCCCTACAATAAAACAAAAAATTAAAATAAAAAAAAATAGTCAGCTGTACTGAATACTGAAAACAATATGAGCTAGAAAGAGAAAGTGTCTACTTTTAGTGCTCCCTTCATTCTTTAATAAAGAAGATAATCAACCTTAGTGTTTTATGCTACTCTCTTATGGATTAGAGTTTTTAAAAATTCTGTTCACTTAAGGCAGTAATTTGTTTTGTGTTATATCAAAGAGAGTCCAACATGTAGCTAAGAGATTTCAAGAGACTTTCTGTGATCGGTCTGTGTCTCTTTGACTCTCACTTGTTCACTTTCTCCCCAGCCCAGGTGCACTTAGGAACCATAACTGCAGTAGTTTACCATTACTCCACAATCAGACATCCCCTTTTTAACACCAGCATTCACTTCTGGGTGTTAATCTAAGGGAGATGCAAACAGCCACTACCTCCACCACTCATGCACACACAGACATATGTCATTCCTTAGCCACCTCTTTTAGCCAGAGCTTTTGGATGACCTGAGAGGGTCTAATATTCCCAGCAAAGAAGAAGGAGGGAGGTATACTCAAAAGGACATTGCTAACCCTGTGGGCAGAATGCAGAATTTTGTTAGTGCCAAGGAGCTTAGATACTTTGCTGTGATACATGTAAACATTTAAAACTACAGACCATGGTCAAATAATATTTGAAAATGAGAGAACACAATTTTAGATGAGTTAGCTTTTTCATCTGAATTAAATTGGCTCAACTAATTAACATTTTAATTCAGTTCAAATTTTGCACATGGCTCTTGTTTGGCCCTGTCTTTGCTTTTTCCTTCTTTCTACCCCAATCATTGCAGCTTCTGGGTTTTCTTGGTTTGGTCACATCATCTTGCTGGGTGAAGACAAAAACCCTTCTGTTGCTATAGTGCTCTATCTGCTGTCCCAGAGTCATCACCATTCTGTTTGAACTAGTGATTACTCAGATGCTTTTGCAGCTTCTTTCCAGGGCCTCTGCCAACCCACAAGGCCTTTCTGAGAATGAAATAAAACTGTTACTCCTCGGGGAAGGTGCATCCCCAGACTAGGGCCCCTCAGGTGGGTGCCTTGTGCAGTTAACAACGTTTATAATGGCATATGGTCTCCCTGCTCCCTCCTGCTCGAGTTCTGTAGTATGAGTAAGATGAACAGTGAGCAAGAAGGATGCCAGAAGGAAGAACCAATGGGAGTCAAATGCAATATCAAGACAACTCCTGGCACAGTAGCGGAACATTTACCCTCATTTTTATGTATTTCCTGTAAAATAGTGAAATGGGATTCTTTTGCTCTCAGAGTTCTGGCAGAGACCTCACATCTGAGAACCAAATATTTCAGTATTCTAAAGGGAGGTGTTGGACCATCTAAGCTGTATATGCTTAGAGATTGTGATCTGTTCTGCCAGCCTTAGTCCAGTGCCCACCTCCAGGTGATATAATAGCATCAGAGATGCCAGGATTGAGAGCATCTTTGTAGAGAGATGTCAGTGTGTGAGGGTGGGATGGAGAGAGGAGCGGGAATGTTTCTGCCATTTCAAACCAACAAAGGGAAGCTGAGAGAGAAGGTCTCTGAGAATTAGACATGTGTTCCCGGGAGAATGAAGAAACAAAAAGTGAAGAGAAGAGATCATCTCTAGCTTGCTCTTCTGGAGCCGTGGAGTAGAGATTTTTATTGATCATGCATTGTACTTCTACAGTTTTATAGGGCAAGGAGTTCCCCCTCAGTCAGATAAGGACCCCATGGAGGTGGCCAGACTGTCATTTTGTGATGAACTGTAAGAGGACGGCCTTGAAGGTGATAGGGATGAGGTGTGTGGCACACCATTCAGTGTGTGGCAGTTCTCTACCCGCAGCTCACGTAATTTCTTAGCTGCACTTGATACGGTTGGTCGGTTCCTCCTTCTTGAGCCACATTTTTCTCTCGGCTTCCATGCTATATGTTTATCTGGACCTTTCCTACCCCACTGACCTTTCCTTGCTGCTAGCTTTTTCTCCTCCATCAGACCTTCTCATCTTGGTCAATGCTCTCTTTCTAGGCAATTTTATGCTGTTGGGGACATGGCCAAGGTAAAATATTTCCATTGCTACAGAAAGTTTTACTGGCTAGTGCTTGTCTAAGACACACAAAATGCCCTCACTATTAAGTAAAGCAGAATTTAATCAGACTCAGCAAAAAGAAAAAGAAAAAATCAGAGCTTCCCTGTTTGTATGTTTGTGTTCATTAAGGAAAACATTCTTTTGGTTGTAAGTGATAGAAAGTCCAACCTAAATTGTCATAAGAAAAAAGGAATGTGTTGGCTGGTCTATGCTGAAAAGTCAAAAGGCCTAGGGGAGCTTCAGATGCAACTTAAATGAGGGTGTAGACAATGTTCCCAGGATCCCATCCTCTGAGCTGGCTCCATTTTCATCTCTGCCTATTGACTCCTCATCTATACATATGTATACAACATAAATACTCTGTGTGTGTGTGTGTGTGTGTGTGTATAAAGAAATTATTACAAGGAACTGGCCTCCAAGTGTCCAGATCTGCAGAGTGAGTCAGCAGCAAGGAGACCCAGGAGAGCTGATGGTGCAGTCCCTGTACCAGTCTGAAAGCCTGAGAACAAGAGAACCCATGATGCGATTCCAGCCCAAAGGATCCAGGAAGAACCAATGTTTCAGCCGGAAGGCAGTTAGGCAAGAGGAATTCTCTCTTACCTGGGGGAAGGTCTGCCATTTGCTCTAGTCAGGACTTCAAATGATGGATGAGGTTCACTTGTGTTAGAGAAGGCAATCTACCTTACTCAGTCTACCAACATCCAAAAACCTTGTCACAGAAACACCCAGGATAATGTTTGACCATGGGCATCCCATGGCTCAATCAAATTGTTACATAAGATTAATTATCACTACCTCTCTAGACTTAATTAACTCATGGTGCATTTTTTTTAATCTCTGAAACCTCAATATAGGGCCATCTACATGTGGGTTGTGAACAGAGGTAAGATAGTCCTTTTGTGAGAAAATTGTAGGAATTTTGCCCAAGAAGATAGAGTGGAAGCAAGAGGCAAAAAACAAGTGTCTACTACTAGCTGCTAATATGTATTAGTTGAAGTGAAAATGGAAGCAAAAACAAATTCATAGGGTTAATGCTATGAGCTGGGTGCTATTCTAAGCACTCTAGATTAGCACTGAGTCACTTGTATTTTTTTTTCTTCCCCTGTAGATTTGCAGGAAAACAAACAAAAAAATCTATTTCTCTTCATCCCTACCCCCAACCCGTAGTCAGAAACTAAGCTTATATTTTTGAAGATAACTCTCCTTGGCCCCATGGGGAGTAAACCCTTTCTAAAATGTACTGTTTCAGATCAAGAGAGCAAATTTGCTGCGAAGTTGTAGGTCACTTTGGAAACATTTCTAAGATCACTTGTCTTCTTTTTCTTTTTCTTTTTTTTCCATTTTGACTGAATTTCTGATCTATCTATCCAAGAATAAAGAAAAGTAGTAAAATGAGGTAGAAAAGTTTGTATAAGATTGATATTATTTATTCCTAAAATACTTGTAAAAATTCACCATGGTAGCCCTTGTTAAGAGGTTTGTAACTTTTCTATTTCCTTAGTAGATATAAACTATTCAGTTTTGTAGATATAGAATAATTCAATACATAGATTCAATTTCTGTAATGTAATAGGTATAGAACTATTGAAATTTCCTATTTCTTATGTTCATTTTGAAAAGTTTATTTTTTAAAAAGATTTTATCTATTTTATTTCAATTTTTAAACATAAGATTATTTATAATATATTTTTATCCATTCAATTTTTATAGCAATATCCCCTCTTTTACACTTGATACTGATAATTTATGTTATTTCTCTCACTTTTTCTTGATTAGTTTTACCAAAGGAATATCAATCATATTAATATTTACAAGAAACAACTTTTGGCTTTGTTTACATTTCCTATTATGTTTTTGTAACTATTAATCCTGTTTACTAGCATTGTCATTCACCTGTTTTCTTCAGATAACATTTATCTAAGTTAGGTTTATTGTTTCTCAATATTTTGTTTTCTCCACCTCAAATATGTATTTGCATTTGGTATTATAAATTTCCTTTTGGGCATCATTATGTAATACATTATTTTTTTTTACCCTTCAGTTCATAGTATTTTCTAACTTTATTTGATTTTTTGATTCTTGAAATGTATTACATAATTTCTAAACATTGGGGGGATTTTCTAATTATCTTTCTCTGATTGATTTATCTTTTAATTCCATTGTCATCAGAGAACAAATTCCATATGATTTGAATCTTTTAAAAAAAATTAAAATTTCATGTAAGCTAATATACAGTGTATTTTGTTTGATAAAGTCTGCTATTACTATAATGACATCAGCTCTCTTTTGATTACTGTCAAGATGATAGATAACTTTCATTCTCACCCTTTTTGTGTCTCTCTCCATATAATAATTATTGTCAATGGTATATAGTTGAGTTTTAAAATTTTATTTAATCTAACAGTCTTTTTAAAAATTTTGAGTGTTCAGATTATTTATATTGAATGGGATTCCTTATATAATTTGGTTTAAATCCATCTTCTTTTTATTTGTTTTTTATTTGCTTATCTTTGTTTCTTTATTCCTCCTTTCTAATCTTTTGGATTAACGTCACATAGATTTTATTATTTCATCTCTCTAGTTAGTTATTATATTGTTAGTTACAAATTATTATATTATTCTTTCAGAGTTTCTCTGGAGATTATAATATGCATTCTTGACTTAATACAGTTCATCCTAATCTTTGTGCTATTATTATTACAACTTTTATTTATATATGTTATAATCTCCACAGGCATTATTTTTATGTGAAAGTCAGTAATATTTTATATTACTCACACATTTATACTTTCCAGTGTTCTTCATTACTTCCTTCAGTTCTATGCTTTTATATAATCATTTTTCTTTAGCTTTAAATTTTTCCCTAATTGATTTGGTAGTGAAGATCTTTTGATGAAAAATTGTGTCATTTTTATTTGTATCAAAATTTTTTTATTTTTTCTTCATTCTTAAATTATTTTTATTTTATTTTATTTTTGAGACAGAGTCTCACTATATCACCCTTGGTAGAGTGCTATGGCATCACAGCTCACGGCAACCTCAAACTCTTGGGTTTAAGTGATTCTCTTGCCTCAGTCTCCCAAGTAGCTGCCACAGTGCCTGGCTATTTTTCTGTTGCAGTTGTCATTGTTGTTGTAGTGGGCCCAGGCCTGGCTCAAACCCTCCAGCCTCAGTGTATGTAGCTGACACCCTACATACTAAGCTATGGGCACAAAGCCATTAAATGATATTTTTAATAACTACAAAATTCTAGACTGACAATCTTTTGTTCCAACACTCAGATGTTATTATCTTTGGTTTGCATAATTTATGTTGAAAAGTCAAACATTAGTTTTATTTTTGCTACTTTTAAATTAAGGTATCTTTTCCTCTGTATATTTTAAAGACTTTCTCTTAATTCTTAGTAACGAGAAGTTTGACAAAAATATGTCTAAATGTTGTCATTATTGGGCTTTTGAAAAAATTATCCTGCTTAGTATTTAGTGAGCTTCCTGAATCTGTAGGATAATATCAACTTTGGAAAAGTTTTGATCATTCTTCAAATATTTCTTTCTTCTGCTTGAATTTATTTCTCCATTTCTTCAGAGATTTCAATTAAATATGGTAAACTTTTTGACTTTGTTTTATATATCTCTTATTCTCAGTTTTGTTTTTATTCATTCTTTCCATCTGTGATTGAATTTGAATTTTCTCTACTATCCTATCTTAAAGTATAGTAATCTTACCTACTTCTTTGTCCAATCTGCTGTTAAATGCATCCAATGTATTTTTAACTTCAGATATTATATTTGTTAGTTAATGTCCATCTGATTCTTTCACATAAATTTTAATTCATTTGATTTTTTTTATCTTTTCATCCATTCCCCCCCTTCTTTTTCTATTTCATATAAAATGTTCATCAGTTTTGATTTTTTTTAAAAGGTCCATGGCTGCTAGCTTCAAAATCTGGATTATCTGTGGGTCTGCTTCTATTGCTTATCTTTTCTCTTGATTATAATTAGTCACATTTTCCTGCTTCTCTGCATATCTAGTAGTTTCTTTTTATTATTATTATTATTGTAAGCCAGACATTGTATATAGAAGCACTGCAGAGGCTCTAATTGGTGACTTACACTAGAGAGGGTTTCCACATTCCTCTTTGGAAAGGAAGAGAGATAAGGGGTCTATCTTTGAGCTGGGTAAGGGTTAAGTTGCAGCTTTAGTAAGATTTAGTCCACTTCTGACTTTTTCTCAGTTCCTTAAACATAGTTCTTCTGAGCTTTTGATTAAAGCCTGCAGAAATGCTATCTTTTAGGTACTGGAAGATTGTGGGGATTTTAGACCTATTCTTTGGAGGTTTTCAGCTTAGCTCTTTAGCCTCCCATCCATGGTCCCTTCAAAGTCCAGATGTCTTCAGGGATACCTAGCTGTGTGTTTAACTGGCAAGACTTATTTCTCTAGTTAAATGTTTTCTCCTTTGCCCTATGAAACTAGTCAAGATTTTATTATGCCTTTTGAAAGCCTTCAACCAAATATCCTTGCCTTCTTTGCATAGCTGCTGAACTCAGAGGATATCCCATGGGGAAAACCAGCTATGCCTTCAGCACTTCTCAAGTTTTTAGTTTCTCTCACCAGCACTGCATGACTGCCAAAACCCCTCCAGTTTCTCTTGTTTATAAGCCAAGTCTAATTCTCAGTCCATGCCCAGAAGTATAAAATGTCCCCAAGGAAGAAAATAACTGGTAATTTATGTAGCCTTCATTGCTTCCTCTTTTTCTAAGATCCTTAAAACTGTTACTTTTCTAATTTATCTTCTCTTTCTAATTGCCACAATGGGAATCTGCCATGACCTACTACATTTTATTCAGGAACAAAAGTCCCCTGATCATTATGTTTTAAGCATAAAGGCTCAGTAATATGATTACAACTTCAAAGACTGAAAAGGGCCATGACATGCTTCCAGTAGGAGAAGCTAGGTTACATTGGTCATCTAGACTTGGGCCTTCAATTGCAGTGGCCCTAAGCAAACAAGTAGCATGGCCTTGGGAGCCATCTCTAAACTTGACACAGGGAGGAAAGCTGTCAGGATGAATGGGAGGTTTTGAATAAACCATTTATACTTTCAGTAACAACCATAGTTAGCAGCAATCAATAAGGATAAAATGTCTGGACTCCCTTCATTTTCTTTATTATTAATTCCAATAGGCTCTAAAGGCAGGAAAAGAATCCTCGCATCATTTTGTAGGTAGTGTTAAATAATATTGAGTTTTATTCATACAATTAAATAAATGTATACTGTTTCACAGAGGGAAACATACTTATTGAACTGTTATTTCTAGTGGTATGAACAAGCAACTGGGTACAAAACGGATTCAGAGCTATGGGATTCTGAATATGAAGTTTTATGACTGCCTTAAGTTTATTTTTGCTTATTATTTTTTTGCTTATTTTTTAAATATACACCCATAGGTGTATATATGTGTATATATGTGTGTATACACATATAGTATGTATATATTTTTTTACTCTACTCTCCCTTTTTTGTTATTGCTAATATATATGGAAATTTATTAATTTTTTATTAAGTTGTTTTTATTATATACATATATGTGTTTTTTAGAATAATATTTGCATTTTAAACCAGAACCAAACCTTTTATATCATGACTTTACTAGTTGTTAGTTCTTTGGTTTGCTTCATGTCGTGGTCAGGTGAAGGAAGTCTTTAAGATTTTTCTTCTAAAAAAAATCATTTTGCCATAAGGACATTTGCACTAGAATGTTTATCACAGCTCAGTTCACAAGTGCCAAGATGTGGAAATAACCCAAGTGCCCATCAACTCATGAATGGATAAATAAACTATGATAAATGTATACCATGGAATACTACTAGTCAGCCATAAAGAAAGATGGCAACTTTATATCCTTTGTATTTGCCTGGAAGGATTTGAAGAACATCTCCTTAGTAAAATTATCACAAGAGTGAAAAAGCAAGTATCCAATGTACTCAATACTAATATGAAAGTAGATGAACAGTTGCACACCCCCTACAAGAGAAAAGCACAGTTAAATTCAAGTAGGGGGGAGGGAGAGAGGAGTGGAAAGGAGAGAAGGAATTTGGTAAGTGCTTACCTAACAGGCACAATGTAGGGATATATGGCACACCTCCTGGGTGAAGGGCTGAACTACAATTTAGACTTTACCTAACAAATGTAAACAACATAACCTAATCATTCATATTCTCATATTAATCTGAAATTTTAAAAAAGATATTTCTTCTAGAAGATATAGTAGTATTTTATATATACTTAAATGCCTGACCAAGTCTCCTTTTGTCTTCATAAATGAAAAATAACCCTGAAATCCTCAGGTTACACATTTTTGTCTCCAAAGCTCTAGAGCAGTGAGTGATTCTGTACCTTAACTGCACATTGAAGTCTCCTGAGAAACTTTGAAATTCCTTCCCCAGAAATCCTGATTTAAGTGGGTGTAAGATGTGGCCTGGATACCAGGATTAAAAACAAAGCAAATGGCAATCACAAAAAATGCTCTAAGGTCCTATGCTAGATCAATTAAATCAGAACTTTTGTGTGTAGGGCTTAGAGGTCAACACATTCTTTCTGTTTTGACCCATGTTTGCCAATCATACTGTCAGTTTCCTACAACATAAATTTTATTTTTTTCTTGCCTCAATGTGGGTTAAACATTTACAATGTTTTAACCCACATTTACAATGTGGGTTTTACATTTTTATTTTATTTATTTATTTATTTTTTATTTTTTTATTAAATCATAGCAGCGTACATTAGGGCAATCAGGGGGTACAATGTGCTGGTTTCATATACAACCTGAAATATTTTCATCAAACTGTTTAACATACCCTTCAGGGTATTTTCTTTGTTATTGTATAGAGACATTTGTATTCTGCATTAAGTTTTACCTGTACCCTTCTAAGATACACCATAGATGTGGCCCTACCAATTACCTTCCCTCCACCCCAACCCCCCACCTCCTCTCCCCTCCCTTGACCCTTTCCCCATATTCTTGTGTTATAGTTGGGTTATAGCCTTCATATGAAACCTTTAAATTAGCTTCATAGTAGGGCTGAGTACATTGGATGCTTTTTCTTCCATTCTTGAGATACTTTCCTAAGAAGAATATGTTCCAGCTCCATCCATGTAAACATGAAAGAGGTAAAGTCTCCATCCTTCTTTAAGGCTGCATAGTATTCCATGGTATACATGTAACACAATTTATTAATCCATTCATGGGTTGATGGGCACTTGGGCTTCTTCCATGACTTAGCAATTATGAATTGGGCTACAATAAACATTCTGGTACAGATATCTTCATTATAATGTGATTTTTGGTCTTCTGGGCATATACCTAGTAAAGGAATTATAGGATTAAATGGCAGTTCTATTTTTAGATCTCTAAGTACTCTCCAAACATCCTTCCAAAAGGAACGTGTTAGTGTGCATTCCCACCAGCAGTGTAGGAGTGTTCCCTTTTCTCCACATCCACGCCAACATCTCTGGTTTTGGGATTTTGTCATGTGGGCTAATCTTACTGGAGTTAGGTGATATCACAAAGTAGTTTTCATTTGCATTTCTCTGATGATTAAGGATGGTGAGCATTTTTTCATGTGTCTGTAGGCCATGTGCCTGTCTTCTTTAGAGAAGTTTCTCTTCAAGTCCTTTGCCCACCTTGAGATGGGATCACTTGTTCTTTTCTTGCTAATATGTTTGAGTTCTCTGTGGATTCTGGTTATTAAACCTTTGTCGGAGGCATAACCCGCAAATATTTTCTCCCATTCTGAGGGCTGTCTGCTTGCTATACTTACTATGTTCTTGGCTGTACAGAAGCTTTTTAGTTTGATCAGGTCCCAGTAGTGTATTTTTGATACTGCTTCAATTG
>CAUYRH010056562.1:0-12277 GCA_963574655.1 Perodicticus potto
GGACTGCAGGCATCCGCCACAATGCCCGGCCATTTTTTGGTTGCAACCATCGTTGTTTGGCGGGCCCGGGCTGGATTCGAACCCGCCAGGTCAGGTGTACATGGCTGGTGCCTTAGCCCGCTGAGCCACAGGCGCCGAGCCAACCCCACTATTTTTTTGTTGCAGTTGTCATTGTTTGGCAGGCCCAGGCCGGGTTTAAACCCACCAACCTCGGTGTATGTGGCCGGTGCCCTAGCCGCTGAGTTACAGGCTCTGAGCCTATTGTTTATGATTTTAAAACTTTTAAGTGGGGCCAGGCATTGCTGTGGGCACCTATAGTCCTAGCTAGTTGGGAAGGTGAAGCGGGAGGATTGCTTGAGCCCAAGAGTTTGAGGTTGCTATGAGCTATGATAAAGCATTCTACCCGGGGCGACAGAGTGAGACTCTGTCTCAAAAAAAAAGAAAAGAAAAAAGAAAAAAACCCAAAACTATGTGTATGCACGTGCTATAAAGGGGTGTGCTGTGAAGAGTAGGTCCCTCTCCCACCTCCGTTGATGATGCTAGAGGTGCTTGATCTTGAACTTCATGCTTCTCTCCTTCACTGCCAAGGGCAGCCCCCGCCTCCAACATGAACATTTCCTGCTTTCCTTTTGGATGTCTATCTTTTCCCTTTAATTGCCTCTAGATTCTTGGTGGAGGAGCTAGGGAAGTATTATATAAGGCAAGAGAAGGAAATTGGTCTTCTTCCTCCTCTTCTTCCTTCATGTGATGAAACTGGTACTGATAAATAAAACCAAGCTGTTGACTTCCTTGGCTAGTAAAGCATTTCTTTAAATTTATCAACAATAGGAATAGAGCCAAATGTGCTCCTTACTATGAAAGATAAGATGCTAGCTCCCCCTGAAATATCTGCTAAATGTGGTTTATCGACATCTTAGTCCTTAATGTTGCATATTGACAAGGTAGCTTGTTATTGTTATTTTTTAAAAGTGTACGTATTAGTCCCTTTGAACATACTGTCCTACATTATAGTATAAGTTTATATACAATTGTGACTTTCTTTGCGGGGGGGGGTGTTGGGGCAGAGTATCACTTTGTTGTCCTTAGTAGAGTACCATGGTGTCATAGTTTACAGCAACCTCCAACTCTTGGGCTCAAGTGATTGTCTTGCATCAGCCTCCTGAGTAGCTAGGACTATAGGCGCCCACCACAACGCTTGGCTACTTTTGGAAATGGGGTCTCGCTCTTGCTCAGGCTGGTCTGGAACTTGTGAGCTGAGGCAATCCACCTGACTTGGCCTCCCAGAGTGTTAGGATTACAGGAGCCTGCCACAATGCCCAGCTATTTTTAGAGACTGAGGGTCACTCTTGCTCTGGCTGGTATCGAACTCCTGAGCTCCAGCAATTCATCCATGTAGGCTTCGCAGAGTGCTAGGATTACAAGCATGAACCACTGTGCCTGACCACTATTGTGACTTTCAAAAGAAGTCTTTTAAAAAGTCTTTTAAAAATCACCAGATTTTTAACACATTTTTGAAACATTCTGATGCTGACATTACCAATAGTCTTGTGCACCAAAACAAATGGTTGCCAAAATGCTACCAGTCCAAAATTACACATTCAAAATACCAGATGTGTGTGCTCTGAGAATGCAACAGGAAGGACAATGTTTCAAGTCAGGAAAAGTAGTCAGGGTGAAGAATACAATCTTAGAGAAACGGCAGAGTCCAGAAGTGCAAGCAGTTACCTGCCCCAACCCTTGAGCCTTCATGCCTCCAGTGCAGTGCTGTGCAGGGCCTTGTGATTTTTGCGTGACTGATCAGAGCACAGCTGAATTCAAAACACAGGAATTGTACGACTCTCCTGGTCCCGGCTACCACTGCTCAGGTTTTCCTCAGTTCTATCTCCTGGCACTCTTAACCGTTCTTTTAGAATTAGATTTTTTAGAGCAAAACTAATAGGTGGGCTAGTGCCAACAGCATGCTGCCACTGACAGAGGGGGCGCGTAGCACTGCTGGCATTGGCTAATTGCTTCATACATGCAATTAGCCAGAGTCAATCCTTCCCTCCACCTATGGAGCAGCTGTCCTGCCAGGCAACCATCTGACAAAGAAGCTCAGTAGAGATGACCAGCAGGCTTGTGGGGACCTCCAATCCTTTGCCCTTACTTTCCTCCTCAGCTGATTCCTAATAGTCAGCTGAAAGGTAGGCCAGGGTAGGCAGGGGCATTGCCACTGAGCTGTTGGCAGCTTGTCGATGGGACTGTCTCAAAGGCAGCAGAGGTGGGTGGCACTATGGAGATATGCAATTCACACCTCCCCATCCTTCCTCCCACTCCTGAACTTGCAAACACAAGGTACTCTGGGATCTGGAATCAGCCTCCCGCAGCTGTTGTGCTATGGCTCATGCTTTGCCAACTGCTTCCTTAGAGGCTGCCCCTTGAGGAATGGTTGGGTTTTGCCTCTTAACTCACTGTAGGTCATAGCAAGTCATTTGGCCACACACCCAAACGGGGAGGATTTCCTCCATTTAGAGTCATAATTGCACACAGCCATAAGAGCATCAACAATCCTGCAAAGGACTCAACCCTGGTGACATAGCTCAGCTTGCAGAACAAGAATTAGAGCAGCTCCCCTCAAGTGGTGTTATTCAAACTTGTGAAACCAGGTCCTAGCTCAGAAATCTATTTTACCTGGTGACCCACAAGTGTGTGAGGATAAATATACACATATGTGTAACTGAAACAAAAATGTCACGACACATTACTTATCCTTTTCAAATGCTATGCTCTGTTTTCTATTTTTATTTTTTTAAAGCTCTTTCGAACCCACTAAATTGGCCAATGACCCACTAAACCTGCCGCTTTAAAAGCACCATATTCATAAGTAAAAATTCCTGTGCCATTTCGTGTTAAGCCAGATAAGTCACTTTTAACTATGTGGTTTAAAAAAAAAAAAAGTTTTAGTTAAAAAAAATTTAGTATTTTTTATTTGATACCAGGCAGAGCGTAGATTCAGATTGTCCCAAATACAGAGGGTGTCCCAAAAATGTATACACAGTTTAAGAAAGGAAAAACTGGATTAAAATTGGAATACTCAAGTCACGTTTGATTTCTGCAACTACAAGAGATACAAGATAACAAATGTTATTGGTATACAGGGAAAACTGAGTTCTCAAACTCATCCTAGAAAAAATGCTGCACATTTCATTGCTGAATATCCCTACAGTCACTTTCTTTCTTTTTTTTTTTTTTTGCAGTTTTTGGCCAAGGCTGGGTTTGAACCCACCACCTCCGGCATGTGGGGCCGGAGCCCTACTCCTTTGAGCCACAGGCACCACCCCCTACAGTCACTTTCGAAGTACTCCTCTTGCTAAACTATGCATCGACTCCAATGCCTAATCCACCCTTCAAAGCAATTTTGGAACTCTTTTTCTCGAATGTCCATCAGAGCTGCCTTTGTAAGAGATTTGACAATCAAGTTTGCGAAGTCATCCTAGAAAAAGTACTTGGAAGGGTGGGCTAGGTTCTGGCATCGGTGCTTCCCAAGGAGAGTACCTCAAAGGACACCATAGTGATATTCAGCAAAGAGGTAGACAACACTTTGTCCATGATGAGTTCTCTAACTCAATTGCCCAAATGTGTATATTGAGTATTACAATTTTAATACAGTTTTTCTTTTCTTAAAATGCGTATGCACTTTTTAGAAACCCTCTGTATATACTCCCTATGTACTAAAAATTTCTCAAAAGACTAATCATCACTCTGAATAAAAAATAGTCACATAGTTCTTGCAAAGTCATTTTCAGAAGATGATTATTTTCCTGCTCATCATTCGAGAATACTATAGCCAAAGAAAGCCTTTTTATTTTTTACTTATTCTATTTTTATTTTTTTGACACAGAATCTTACTCTCTTACCCTGAGTTGAGTGCCATGGCATCATCATAGACCACAGCAACCTCAAATCTTGAGCTCAAGCAATCCTCTTGCCTCAGCCTCCTGAGTAGCTGGGACTACAGGCACCCACTGCTATACCTGACTAGTTGTTCTATTGTTTGAAGAGACAGCGTCTCATTCTTGCTCAGGCTGGTCTTGAACTCTTGCGTTCAAGCAATTCACCCACCTCGGCCTCCCAGAGTGCTAGGACTACAGGCATGAGCCACAGCGCCTGGCCCATAGCAGCCTTTTAGAATACGAGTCCTATCAAGTAACTCAAGCGTCCCAGTTGCTGTTCATATGGTAATAGCTAACATTCACACCACGCTCACAGGGCATCAGGCCCTCTTCTAAAACTTTACTTACGTTTCTCTCATTTATTCCTCACATTAACCCTAGGAGGGACTCATTAGACAGAGATGACAAGTAACTGGCCCAAAGACACACAGCTCATAAGAGGCAGAGGCAGAATTTGAACTCAGGCACCAGTCTAGCTGCAGAGTTAGCACTCTCGGCCAGAAATCCCCTCAGCAATTAACAGTGAGTCCAACCGCTTAAAATAGTTCCAAGCCTCTTCATGCTGCCCCTGGATGCTCTAGCCTTCCGGCCGTTTACGTGACCACACAGCGCTGTTCCCTATGTATAAAATGTGTCACCTCTTGATTGATTTTCTTTACTCCCCTTCAGGCTTCACCTTAGGTTTCCCCTCATTTCCCTATACTACCTGAGATGTCCTCTCTGTTCCCATCGCACGCTCGCCTTTGTTTCCCCCTCTCTGTCTTTCATCTGGTCAATTTATTTAATAAATTATTTATGAGCACTTATCCCCTGCAAGGAGATGGAGTAGCCAAGGAGACAAAGTCCCCGCCCTCATGAGCTCGTATTTTCCAGAGGAGGGGGCGGGGGTGGAGAGAGAAGGAACAATTATACATGTTAGGTGGTGATAAGTGTTAATGAGGAACACCAAGCAGGATTAGGTGGACTGGGTGCACCACGGGACAAGGGACTTGAGCCAATGTTATACTGGGAGGTTGGAGATGGGCTCATGGGGGAGATGGCACCCCAGCAGACACCAAAGGAAATACGAGACAGCCATGTGGATTTCTGGGGGAGGAACAGAAGGAGAGAATAGCCAGTGAAAAGACACTGAATGGCGAGAGTGTTTGGAATGTTCCACGAACTGCAAGGCCAGTGTGGCTGAAGCAGAGTGAGCAAGGGGACCAGGAGGAAGTGGAGTCAGCAAGGAACGGGGCACAGACGGCTCAGGGCTTCACAGGGCACATGTGTCTTTTAGAGCACTGGGGCGATCTATTAATTCTCTATTCCTGCTGTAACAAACTGCCACACATTTAATGGCTTAAAGCAACACAAAGTTATTGTCTTACAGCTCTGGAGGTCAGAAGTTATCTCACAGAGGTAAAATCAATATGTGGGCAGAGCTGCATTCCTTCTGGAGGCTCCAGGGGAGCATCTTTTTCCTTGTCTTTTCCAGCTTCTAGGGCTCCTTCTTCCATCCTCTAAGCCAGTAGCGTTTCATCTCTGACTGTTCTTCTGTGGTCTCATTTCCCTCTGACCATTCTCAGGAAAGGGTATCCATTTTTAAGAATTCATGTCACAGGCTGGGCACAGTGGTTTATGCCTGCAATCCCAGCACTCCGGGAGGTCGAAGTGGATGGATTGCCTGAACTCACAGGTTTGAGACCAGCCTGAGCAAGAGTGAGACCCTGTCTCTAAAAATAGCCGGGTGCTGTAGTGGGCGCCTGTAGTCCCAGCTCCTGGGGAGACTGAGACAACAAGATCACTAGAGCCCAAGAGTTTGAGGTTGCTGTGAGGCTACAGTGCTCGACCAAGGGCAACAAAGTGAGACTTTGTCTCAGAGAAAGAATTCCTGTCACAGCCCAGCATGGTGGCTCATGCCTATAATCCCAGCTACTCAGGAGGCTGAGGCAATGGAATCTCTTGAGTCCAAGAGTTGGAGGTTGCTGTGAGCTATGATGCCACAACACTCTACCCAGGGCAACAGAATTTCTGTTTCAAAAAGGAAAAAAAGAATTTATATCATTAGCGTGAGCCCACCTGGAAAATCCAGAATTACCTCCCCGTCTTCAAGTCCTTAATCACATCTGGAAAGTTCTTTGGCCATATGAGATAACATATTCATAGGCCCCAGGGATTAGGACAAGAACATCTTTGGTGTTGGGTGTGGGGGTCTTACTTTTCTTACAGTAAGTGACATGATCTGACCTGCATTTTATTAATTATTATTATTATTCTTTTTCTGAGACAGAGGCTCCCTCTGTTGCCCAGGCTAGAGTGCCACAGTGTCAGCCTAGCTCCTAGCAACCTCAAACTCCTAGGTTCAAGCTGTGGAAATGGTCCAAATGGTCCTCCAAATGGTCCTCCTGCTGCAGCCTCCCCAGTAGCTGGGACTACAGGAGCCTCACAACACCTGGCTAATTTTTCTTTTCTTTCTCTCTCTTGCTTCCCTCCTTTCTTCTTTCTTTTCTTTCTTTGCAACAGAGTCCCACTCTAACCCTCAGAAGAGTGCCAAGTCATAGTTTACAGGTTTGAGCCACCGTGCCCAGCCCCACCTGCCTAGTTTTCCTGTTTTGCCTTTTAGTAGAGACAGTGTCTTGCTCTTGCTCAGTCTGGTCTCAAACTCTGCTCAGCGATCCTCCTGCCTTGGCTTCCCAAAGTTCTGGGATGACAGGCATGAGCCACCATTACTTGACTCAACCCTGACTTAATATTTTATTTTTAACTTTTTTTTTTTTTGAGACAGTGTCTTAGTTTGTCACCCTCAGTAGAGTGCCATGGCTTCATAGCTCACAGCAACCTCAAACTCTTGTACTCAAGCAATTCTCTTGCCTCAGCCTCCCATGTAGCTGGGACTACAGGCGCCCGTCACACACCTCGCTATTTTTAAAGACAAGGGTCTCACTCTTGCTCAGGCAGGACTCGAACTCATGAGCTCAGGCAATCTACCCACCTTGGTGTTCCAGAGTGCAAGAGTTACAGGCATGAACCACCATACCGGCCCCTGACTTAACATTTTATTAGGACCACCCTTGGCTGTTCTGTGGGGAATAAACCACAGGGGACAAGGTGGAAACAGGGGGAAAGGCCAGTCAGGAGACTGTTGGAGTAATCCAGGCGAGAGGTGGCCAAGGCCTGAACCGTGGTGCCAGCAGTAACAAGTGGTGAGATGTGACCACATTCTGAAGTTTTTGTAAAGGTGGAGCTGACACGTTTTGGTGATGGACTGGAGGTGGGTGTGAGAGGAGAGGGGTCAAGAACAGCTCCAAGGCTGACCCCTCACTCCCTTAGATTCTTGACATGTGTTGTACTTATTTAACTACCTTCCCTATTAGGGAGTTCTGCAGAAGTCCCCAACTCAAGCTTGTTGATTGTTGTGTCCTCGTGTCTATGAGTACACGGAACACAGTGATACAGTTCATAGCTACGACTTACTGAGCCATTGTTATGTGTCAGGCACTTTACATAATCTTATTTAATCATCAGAACAGCCTCATGAAGTAATTACTATTATTATCCCCACACACTGAATGAGGAAACCAAGGCCCAGAGAGATGAAATGTCTTATATCAGTAAATAGAAGAGCCAGGATTTAACTGTGTATTGAGTAAATGAATTAATGTATTCAAATTCAACAAACATTTGGATTTGGCTAAACGTCCCAATTGTGTATGGAATGGAAGACGGGGAAAAGGAAACAGATTTGCCAAGACTTCAAAGTTTTAGCCATACAGAAATCATGTTAGGAAAAAACAAAAGAATTCTCAACTATATAGCCAATCTGTGGTTTGGTTGCTGTGATGAGTGAAGCAGGCAGTAATTTCAGAAATGTTTTATAACCACACTGGAGGCAAAGCAGAGAAAAACAGATGACATCAGACAGACCATGATGGTGCAGTGAAAAATGCCCGGACTTGAGAGTGAAGAGGAGAGGTTTTAGTCTCACTTCACTCCCAACCACTTTATAGCCAATACACTGAGGTATTTATCTTGTTTTCTGAGACCTGCTCAGTTATAAAAAGATACTATTTCTGCCTTACTTCCTTCATAGACTCTGGGAGAAAGTAAATCTATTCATTCCATAAATATATAGTATCTACCCCGTGTCCGGCACTGTCTAGGCACCAGTCATGCCATGAACAAAACAGACAATGTCCTTACCCCCACGGAACTTGCCTTCCAGTGAAGAGAAGCCTGACAAGAACAAGAATGAATAAACACACAATTTTGAGAGGGAGAAATGCTACAAAGAAAAATAAAACAAGCCAGGAGTGGTGGCTATTGTCTATAATCTTGGCCACTTAGGAGGCTGAAATGGGAGGATTGCTTGAGCCCAGGAGTTTGAGACCAGCCTGTTAACTTAGTGAGACTGTATCTCTCTCTCTAAAAAGGAAAGAAAGAAAGAAAGGAAGGAAGAAAGAAACAAAGAAAGAAATAAAGAGAAACATAAAACAGGGTGGGGGTTATAGATCAAGGAGGAGGTAACACTGGACAGAAACTTAAATAATACAATGAGAGGGGAGGGTAATCGGTGGGGCCACACCTATGGTGCATCTTAGAAGGGTACAGGCCAACCTTACTAAATGCAGAATACAAATGTCTTCATACAATAACTAAGAAAATGCCACGAAGGCTATGTTAATCAGTTTGATGAAAATAGTTCAGATCGTACGTGAAACCAGCACATGGTACCCCTAGATTGCACTAATGCACACAGCTATGATTTAATAATAAAAACAATAAAAAAATAATAATACAACGAGAGAGCAAGTGAGATCTAGAGGAAGGACAATCCAGGCAGAGGGAACAGAACTTTTTAAGTTCCTGAGGTGGGAATGAACTTGAGCTATTTGAAAAAAGGAAGGAGTGAGCAAGGGGGAAGAGTGGTGGGCGATGCTGGAGCTTCAGGCCAGGGGCCAGATCACGCACAGCCTTGCAGCCCATCGTAGAGAACTTGGGTTTTATTATGCATGTGGTAAGCAGATAATGGAAACAAAAGTACACAAAGGACAACACAAATAGTTGATGAAACAGGCATTAACATGGACTTGTGCAGCAGTATTGGTACACGCAAGAGCACAAGCCCTGGGCTAGAATCTCAGATGCACTAGTGCCTATTGGAAGCACCTTGGAAATGACCTGTGTCATATTGAGCTTTTATTGTACAGCTGTTCCTCAGGGTCCCTGGGGGATTGATTGCTTCTGGGAGCTCCCACAGACACAAAAATTTGTGGATGCTCAAGTCTCTCTGATATAAAATTTCCAGCCTTAGCAAGAACAAGACCCTGTCGCTCCTAAAAATACAAAATCTAATGGGGTGTGATGGTGCACCCCTATAATCCCAGCTACACGGCAGGCTGAGGTGAGAGGATCACGTGAGCTCAGGAGTTCGAGGTTGCTGTGAGCTATGACGCCACAGCTCTCTACCCAGGGTGACAGATGGAGATTCTGTCAAAATGAAATAAAAGAAAATAAATAAATAAATAAATAAATAAAATAAAATAAAATACCAGAGCGAGACCCCGTCTCTTAAAAATAGCCAGGTGTTGTGGTGGCCGCCTGCAGGCCCAGCTACTTAGGAGGCTGAGGCAAGAGAATTGCCTAAATTCAAGAGTTTGAGGTTGCTGTGAGCTGTGCCACCATGGCACTCTACCAAGGATGACAAAGTGAGACTCTGTTTCAAATAAATAAATAAATAAAAATAAATTAAATTAAATTTCACAATGCTATATTTGCATATAAACCATGCACATCTTCTCATATACTTTAAGTCATCTCTAAATTACTTATAATAACTAATATGACATAATGCTATTAAATAGTTATTATAATATATTGTTTAGGGAATAATGACAAGGAATAAAAAAAAATCTGTGAATATTCAGTATAGATGCAATTTATTTTTCAAATATTTTTCCTGAGGTTGGTTGAATCTCTGGATGTGTAACACACAGATACCAAAATGCCAAGTATATTTGTTAATTACAAATAATTTTCAGGCAAAATTATTTCAGTCCCAAGAAAACCTAACACAGGTAGGAACATGGTCATGCTACTTTGCCCACTTTGTATAATAATAAGGCATCTTCCATTTTTAACACTGTAATGTGATTCCACAACCACAAATTCACCCTGTTTCATATTTTCATAAGTTCTCCCTTATTTTCACAGTATTTAGTAAAAATCGTCTGTTGCTATTTGAATGCAAGAAGAAAATTAGAGTACTGCGTAATTAAAGCAAAACAGATTAAGAGCAAAGCTATTCAAAACCCAGCTGCCAACCAGCGGCCCAGTCACCTACCTTTCTTAATTTGTTCTCTTGGAATAGAAGCCCAAAATTCTCTTCAAAACTGAATTAAGATGCCTGTGGATAACAACATGTGGTTAAACAAACCTTCCCATATCAATAAATAGCTTGAAAGGAAAGAAGCAGGTGAAAAATCCCTGGGAATTTATGAAGACTTGGCAGGGATTGTTGTCATTTAGTTTATGCAAGAAACTATCCTGAGAAAAATGAATAAGTACCCTGAAACAGTCCTCATATAAAGCATACTTCACCAGCATTTGAAAAATATGTAAAAACGTTTTTATTTTATTTTTAACCTTTCTAAATTCAGGCACCCAATGTTTTCAAGGAATTATTTTTTGGTGATGGCACAGTGTTCTGACACCTTTTCCTGAGTAAAAGACACATCTGCTCAAATTAAGGTTTTTATCTCCATGGACCCACAATGTCACTGAAAAATAAAATACCATTGTGTTTCCCTGCTAACCAGCATTTGGAAACACACAGCTAGCTGTTCAAGCCAAACCTACCCCAATTCTCCTCCTTTTTTGAGACAGTGTTTCACTTCATTGCCCTGGGTAGAGTGCCATGGCATCATAGTTTATAGCAACCTCCAACTCTAGGGCTCAGGGAATCCTCTTGCCTCAGGCTCCCAAGTAGCTGGGAATACAGGTGCCCCCCACTGTACCTGACTAGTTTTTCTATTTTTAGTAGAGACGGGGTTTCATTCTTGCTCAGGCTGGTCTTGAACTCCTTAGCTTAGGTAATCTACCGGCCTTGGACTCCCAGAGTGCTAGGATTACAGGAGTGAGCCACTGAGCCGGCCTTGATTCTCCTTGAGCAAGGAACCAAGTATCACTAATACGGCACATGTCTCTATTACCTTTGAATATTGTAAGGCTCTGTACATGGTGGGTAAACTCAGTTCAAACTAAATTGAATAGAAGTTTCTGTGGCAGCCAAATCCCATCTGAATCTACATATATCTTACCTCCTTGTATACCTTAGCAATCCAACAAGATTGCTTGGTGTCCAGATCTAAACAGAAAGGAAGAGCAAGGTAGCTGGAATATTTTCTTACCTCCAGTTGAGAAAAATGTCCAAGGCCCTGCAGTCTATGCAATCTTTCTTCTTGGCCTCTCCACTCACATCCAGCTACATTAATACAGATTGGAATCACATATTAATGCTTCACCAGTTAATGTACCCCAAGACTCAAGAATAATTAAATATTCATCGTGTACATTCCTACATGATAGAAAATATAAGCAAGCTGTGATTAGTTCAGGTGAAGAGAAGACAGGTATACAAATCATCATAACCCAGAGCAGAATGTGATGCAGAAGTGAATGCAACGTAATAAAGATTCAAAGGGAAAAATCACATTTAAAAAGCTTACTGTTGGAGGTAGAATTTGAATTAAAAGACTGAAAGGACCAGAGTGTTGGCGAGTTGGTGGTCAGAGAAAAGAAAAAGTAAGAAAGCAAGTGCTGTGTTAAAGGAAAAAAACCAGCTGAGTTTCACCTAAACCCCGGGAACATACAGACGGTAGAAAGAAATATGCCTGGGAAGGTGGGCCAGGACCTGAGCACAAAGCACCTCAGGGAAAAACGAGTTCAGATTTTATCCTGTAACATACAGGGAGCCAGGGCTTTTAAAACCAGGAATATTTTAATATATGATTACATTTGTGGTTTTTTATTTTTTGTTTTGTTTTTTGAGACAGAGTCTCACTTTTGTCACCCTCAGTAGAGTGATATGGTATCATTGCTCACAGCAACATCAGACTCCTGGGCTCAAGTGATTCTTTATTTTTTTTTTTTTTGAGACAGAGCCTCAAGCTGTCACCCTGGGTAGAGTGCCGTAGCATCACAGCTCACAGCAACCTCCAATTCCTGGGCTCAAGCGAGTCTCTTGCCTTCGCCTCCCAAGTAGCTGGGACTACAGGCACCCGCCACAACGCCTGGCCATTTTTTGGTTGCAGCCGTCATTGTTGTTTGGCGGGTCCGGGCTGGATTCGAACCCGCCAGCTCAGGTGTAC
>CAUYRH010056564.1:0-12081 GCA_963574655.1 Perodicticus potto
AAACTGCAAAAACAAAACAAAACACTCTAAGGGAAGGATCTGGGAATTAGTAGGATTAACAATTGATGATTTTTACTGTAGGGGCATCTGTGCAATAATAAGAAGAGTCCCCTGGCGCCTGTGGCTCAAAGGAATAGGGCAGTGGCCCCATATACCGGAGGTGGTGGGTTCAGTCCCGGCCAAAAACTGCAAAAAAAAAAAAAAAAAGATTACAGGCATGAGCTCCCACATCTGGACAAAGAATAATTTTTAAAGCCAGCCATAAAATCTTTAGAGACTAGGGGTGGTAAGAGGGATTAGCTAAAATGGGCCTAAGGGGTCTTTTTTGGGGTAACGGAAAAGTTCCAAACTTGAATTTGTGGAGATAGTTGTCCAACTCTGTAAATTTATTACAAATCACTAAATTGTAAATCAAAATAAACAAATTTTATGGTATGTAAATTATACCTCATTAAAGCTACTAAACGGCAGGCTCAGGGCCCGCAGCACAGTGGTTACGGTGCCAGCCACACACACTGAAGCTGGAAACCCGGCCTGGGACAGCTAGACAACAATGACAACTGCAACAAAAATATAGCCGGGCATTGTGGCAAGCACCTGTAGTCCCAGCTACTTGGGAGGCTGAGGCAAGAGAATCGCTTAAGCCCAAGAGTTTGAGGTTGCTGTGAGCTGTGATGCCACAGTACTCTACCCAGGGCGACAACAGTGAGACTCTGTCTGAAAACAAAAACTACAACAAAAAAGCTACTAAACTGCAAATAGCCAAAAGCCAGCAGCTACAGATATATAAGTGTGTATATACACATACATGTACACACACATATATATATATGTACCGTGTATATAGTAGACCCCCCTACCCCAGGTTTTACTTTCTGTGGCGTCCGTTACCCTGTCAACCACCCTTTGGAAAATAGGTGAGTGCTATACAATGAGATTTTGTGAGAGGAATACCACATTCACATAGCTTTTATTACAGTATATTCTCATAATTTTTTTTGTATAGAGACAAGAGTCTCATTTTATCGCCCTCAGTAGAGTGCCATGGTGTCACCCAGCTCACAGCAACCTCCAACTCCTGGGCTTAGGTGATTCTCTTGCCTCAGTATTCTCATAATTTTTGTTTTATTATTATTGTTGTCACTCTCCTACTGTGCCTAATTCATACATTAAATGTTTTCATAGGTATGCATGTATAGGAAAAACACGGTATATATAGGGCTCAGGACTATCTGAAGTTTCAGGCCCCCACCCAGAGGACTTGGAACATATTTCCTGGGCATAAACGTGGGGTCTGCTGTATCTTTTAGTAGAAGCAGGAGCAGCCCTGTGTGTCGGCAAAACACTGGACACCAATGACCAGTTTTAGCTCTTGCTGCAAAGTGAGGGCTTCTTGTGACTCAGCCCTATTCTGGCTCAGTCTCTGGCCCCACAGTCTGGTTCCTAAACCTCAGGGTCAATGACTTTCTTTCTTTCTTTTTTTTTTTTTGAGACAGAGCCTCAAGCTGTCACCCTGGATAGAGCACTGTGGGATCACAGCTCACAGCAACCTCCAATTCCTGGGCTCAAGTGAGTCTTTTGCCTCCGCCTCCCAAGTAGCTGGGACTACAGGTGCCCACCACAACGCCCGGCCATTTTTTTGTTGCAGCCACCATTGTTGTTTGGCGGGCTCAGACTGTATTGGAACCTGCCAGCTCAGGTGTACGTGGCTGGCACCTTAGCCCGTTGAGCCACAGGCGCCGAGCCTGGGTCAATGACTTTCTATAGCCCAGGCCCAAGGACTCAACTTCCTGCATAGCTTCCCACCCAAAGAGATGGGAAGGGATCAGGGTGGCCCTCACCACAGGTCAACACAGGCCCTGCCCAGCCTGCACCAGCACCTTCTATTGCCACATCCAACCTGGCAAGACTTGCACTCCCCACCCCATCTGGGGGACTGTCTTCAACTTCCTGAACACAGCCCAGGTCCTGTACCTGGCCCTGGGAAAAGCCAGGTCTAAAAGCAGTGTGCAAGGGCCACAGTAAGGTGCTATACACGGTGTGGATTTTATTTCTTTCAGGGATTTATTAAGGCATTGAGCACAGTGTAATTTTTAGCCAACTGAAATGAATCCAAGGAAAGATATTAGGACCTGAGGGATATGCTTTTAAAGTTAACAATAAGATAATGAGCTGAGAGCACATAATGTCAAGCCTGTTTGCAGTGGCCACCCTGTGATGATTTTTGCCTGTGTTCCTCTGTCAGTAGGCTTCCTCAAGGGCTCCCAGAGAGCATCCTCAAGGTTCTGTCACTTTGCTGCCCAAACAAATACATGACCCTGGACCACACAGCTGCAAAAGAGTATCCTGTGGGTGGGGGACTCTGTGTGGCCAAGCCACATATGGGGCACAGCAGCAGGAGGCAAGTACAGCGGATCTGAGAGCCTCTAACACTACGCAGGCGTGGCTGGGTGCCAGGCGGGCTCCCACTGGGCAAAGAGGAAGGTGGGGGCACCACCCTTTTCCTGGGCCCTGGAAGTAGCGGGTGCCAGGAGACGCAACCCGGAGGAAACTGTCTAAGGCGTCTGTGCCTCCATCAGCTGTCTTTCCACTCACGATGCTTGGCTCCGGGGAGAAAAGGAAGGATATGCCGTGAGAGAAAAAATGGAAAGGGAGCAAGGGCAGGAGCAGACGAGGCCTTGGCTGGGCCTGTGCAGCTGCAGAGGTCAGCCCAAAACTCCAGGCTGCTCGTGGTCACTAGATGTGCTAAACTGTCGCTCCACCTTCCTGTGGTCCTTGATCTTAAGTCCAATGTCCACCCTCTTCTCAAAGAAGTTCACCAGCACAGACTCCGTCAGGATGGAGGCAAGGATCTGCTCAAAGGAGATGCACCAGTCAGTGTCGACGGTGCCCCCGAGACGTGCTGTGGGGCTGCGGGCCTCACCCCCCACCAGCACCGTGTCGTCAGTGAGGTCCTCACACTGCAGGGAGCCTGTGCTGACCACTGAGTAGGAGGACATGGACATGTCATCTTTGGTCTCATCATCGGATAGCAGCTGAGAGGGTGCCTCACCACTGCCCCCCTCAACCACCACCTGGCTCTCCTGTGGTGCTTTTCCCAGGTGGGTGTCACCACCAGCTTTGGCCTGGGGGTCCCCTCCAGCTGGTGGCTGGGCCTCCCGGGTTGCGTCCTGATGAGGCTCAGGTGCTGATGGCTCGTCTTCTGTGGCAACATCGTGGTCCCCACTGTGGGCACCGTCCCTGGGCTTCCTGCCCGAGAACTTCTTTCCCACTTCGCCAATACGGAGGAGGAGGCTGGCCACCGTGGCAATGGCATGGTATAAGTCTTGCTCCATGGGGTCTTCACTGAACATGTTGTAAAGGGTCTTGCAAAGTTCGATAAACTGCTCCTTTTAAAGAAAAACACAAAAAGATCAAGAAGATGTAAGAGTTGGGTTAGACCGCCCCAGCTTTGGCTAGACGGGCAAGGCTAGCCATTCTAACAGGTGCTAGTATGGTCTTATGAATCATCTCCACACACCTGTCCCCATCACTTCCACTTCAAAGATCAGTCACAGGTTCAGAGAGAGTGACTTGACCAATGCCACAGAGATCTTTGCAGGGCTTTCTTTTCCAGCTGCTTTTCTTTCAGCACAGAGAGAATGTGGTTATGACCTGGAGTCTCTTCCCATGTCTAAGTCCCTTCTGTTAACAGAGAGAGATGTATTTCTATCATGACTCTCTTTTTAAAAATTATTTTATTTATTTTTGAGACACAGCCTGAAGCTGTCGCCCTGGGTAGAGTGCCGTAGCATCACAGCTCACAGCAACCTCCAACTCCTGGGCTCAAGTGATTCTCCTGCCTCCGCCTCCCAAGTAGCTGGGACTACAGGTGCCTGCCACATGCCCGGCTATTTTTTGGTTGCAGCCGTCATTATTGTTTGGTGGGCCTGGGCGGGATTTGAACCCGTCAGCTCAGGTGTATGTGGCTGGTGCCTTAGCTGCTTGAGCCACAGGCACTGAGCCTTAAAATTATTTTTTAATTTATTTTAGGTCAAGTGAAGCAGTGGGAGTGGAGGAGGAACAAAGAAATTTGTAACTGGTTGTGATCAATTAGTTGCAAACACTAATGCACTTGGACCAGCTTCTATCATAACTTTCTAAACTGTTACTATAAGGACTTCTTCACCGTGTCTTTTGAATTATTTTTGGCTTTGTGTGCATATATATACACATACGCACACTTCTTTTTGAGACAGAGTGTCACAAACTCTAGGTAGAGTGCAGTGGTATCATTGTAGCTCACAGCAACCTCAAACTCTTGGACTCAAGTGATCCTCCTGCCTCAGCCTCTGAAGTAGCTGGGAGTACAGGCACCTAACACAACTCCCGGCTAATTTTTTAATTCACATAAATTTTAAGGAAATAATTTGTCTATTTTTAGTAGAGACAGAGTCTTGCTGTTGCTCAGGCTGGTCTTGAACTCCCGAGCTGAAACAATCCATTTGCTTCAGCCTTCCAGAGTGCTAGGAATATAGGTATGAGTCACCACACCTAGCTGGCTTTTTATATTTTTAATTAGAAGCAATTTCAACTCTGCCCTTTCAGGAAGCTCTTTGGAAGGTAATGGCAAGGTGATTACAGCCTGGGTCAGCTAAGGGGGCAGGTTAGGGAGAATAGGTTCTTGAGGCCACACACTCAGAAATCTGTGCCTGAGAACAGGATGAAGTCCCAATTTCAGGTGCCCTGTTCTTCAAGTTGCAAGTGGCAGGCAGGGTCCCATTGTAGGCACACCTAGGGTGGTTCTGGCCTGAGGGCCATGGTCAGGCTGTAGGTCAAAATTGCCTTGGTTGGATGTCTGCAGCTTAAATCCTGGGGCTGCCATTTCCTGGCTGTGAGACCCTTGGTAAGATGCCAAGTTCCTGACAGGAGACCAGAGTGAAGAGTGGGCCATGGAAGGGATGCTCAGGCCTGGGAGTGCTACACTGGGCACAGCCTAAGAGGGGCAGGAGCAATGAACACTTTCTTGTTAGAGGTGTTGTCTGAGTCTCTGGCCACTGGAGGCTAAGCTCCAGGGCTTCTCTGGTGCATGGACCTTGATTCAACCTGAGTGAGCTGTCACCATGGAAACACCACCTGTACAAATCCTGGAGCCACTGGCTCCATGTCCTTCTGGAATCTTCACCAAATGCTACCCGAGACTAATGGGCTCTGGAGGCAGGGAGGGGAATTTTCACCCCCCAGGAGATAGCTGGAGTGGGGGTGGTGTGATGCTACTCTGTCAAGTCTTGGCCACAATTTTCCAGAAATGTCTGTTGCAGGGTCCAACTGAGCCTACCTGGTTCATCTTGGGAAGATCCTTGATCGTCTCCTTCTGAGCCTCCTTCTCCTTGGCCCACATTCGAAGGTAGTGCCGATAGTCTGGAGGGCTGGTTGCCTTCTCCTCTGTGAGTTAGGAGAAGAAGAGATTAATCTTCATCTGTCAAATGAGAGAAAGAGGGCTGGGAGCTGGCAGCGGGGAGCAGTGAGTTTGGATTTTCTCTGGCATGGAGTTACCTGGGCCCTAATACAAAATGCCCTGGCAGTTGGGGAGGCAGTGATGAGGAAATACTCCAGAACACCCACAGGGATCCTCTGATCAGCCAAAGTAGTAGGACTATAGCTAATAATGATGGCCCCAAATCTGTCTTCCCTAAGATAGTGACTGAGCTACGTGGAGGCTGGAGAGAGGCTGGCATGTGAGGGAGTATGCTGGCTGGACACACAGCAGGGGACAAGCCTGGGGCTAGTGGAGGTTGGAGTCCCTCATGGCAGCTGGTGGGCTGACCATTCACCTTGAGGGTCGACTCCTTTGTCAGCACACGTTTGCCACCTCCCAGGATAGGGATCTCTCTGGCAGTGACTGGGGACAGACAGCAAGTAAGGGGCACCCAAACCCCACTGACTCTGGGATCACTCACACCACCAGCAGAGAATGGTTCATACCTCCTCTTTTTTCTCGGACATCTTCATTTCCACTCCCTTCTCGCTCTTCTGGTTGTAGTGCTTCTAGACAACCAGAAAAATAAAAGGAACAAGAACATTCTTCTTCTGTTATGACTGCAAACCATGGGGTCCTTGAGAGGTCCAGTCTATGGTTTTGCAGAACTACCCCCTTTCTGGCCTCCTGCCTAGCTGGCCCTGCCCTCCAGCAAGGGAGGGCCTGGTCATTTGTTCACTTGGGGACATTAAAATAAACAGCCACTGAACCTCTACTTCCTCTTTATCAAAGGAACATAAGCCTCACTACACTTTTTTTTTTTTTTTTTTTTTTTGAGACAGAGCCTTAAGCTATTACCCTGGATAGAGTTCTGTGGCATCACAGCTCACAGCAACCTCCAATTCCTGGGCTCAAGCTAATCTCCTGCCGCCACCTCCCAAATAGCTGGGACTACACGTGCCCACCACAACGCCTGGCCATTTTTTGGTTGCAGCTATCATTGTTGTTTGGCGGGCCTGGGCTGGATTCGAACCCACCAGCTCAGGTGTACATGGCTGGCGCCTTAGCCATTTGAGCCACAGGCGCCGAGCCTTTTTTTTTTTTGAGACAGAGCCTCAAGCTATCACCCCGGGTAGAGTGCGGTGGCATCACAGCTCACAGCAACCTCTAACTCCTGGGCTCAAGAGATTCTCCTGCCTCCGCCTCCCAAATAGCTGGGACTACAGGCGCCCCCCACGATACCCAGGTATTTTTCTTTTGGTTGCAGCCATCATTGTTGTTTGGCAGACCAGGCTGGATTCAAACCCGCCAGCTCAGGTATATGTGGCTGGCACCTTAGCCACTTGAGCCACAGGTGCCGAGCCTCACCACGCTGTTTTTAAGAAAATAATAGTGTAAGTTATGGACAAATTTGAGAATAAATTCTACAGTTTTTGCTGAAAAAGATCAAACTCAGGGGAGTCCTAATTTTTAATTCCATCTGTGCCTGCCATGCCAGTTGATGAAGGGTTTTATGGACACAGATCCTATACCCTGCACTGTACTTCCGAGAAGCCCATGTGTGCTGGAGCTGGCTGCACCACACTGCTAGTGTGCCCACGCATCTGAGGGCAGGCTGGCCAGCTTGGGGACTTCAGGTGCGGACACCAGCAGCCCAGCTCTTAGCTGCCCTCACTGTTTATGTGGATAGCTGTGAAGGGGACACATTTGTGGATTCAGATGTCTCACACCAGAATGGAGACTTGCCTAGGGGTTGAGTGGGGTCTGAGGACAGGGTTCTACACCATCAGCCTCCCCAGAGTGTGCAGGACAAGCCTGATGCATTCTGAATCTGCCCAGGTGCCGAGTATAACATAGGTACACCGCTTCTATAGGTTTTATACTTGAAATCAAGGTCCTCAAGATTCACATTCTAATTCCTGTCAACAGGACCACCATGGGCATCTTGATACACAATGCATTTTATGTTCCCTTCTGTGCCTGTTCCTTGGTGTGTATTATCCACCATGTGAAGATATAGGGTGAAATTATGGTCAACTGACAAATCTCAGGGCTCAGAATGACCATTCACCTTGGATTGGATGGTCCCAACAGGCATTAAATACAGCACAGGGATGAGTTCTAACAGGCGCTTGACAGACATCTTTTTCCTGAGTAAGAAAATGATATGGAACATGTTTTCTCAGGAAAGATTCCATCCGGCCCTCACCCCTGTGCTGTCTATTTCACCGGGCTGCAAGGACAGCATTTATATATTTTTCTTATGAAAGTAATGACAGGACACTTTCTGTGTATATCTGCAGAGGTGATGGCCTGCCTGCTCAGGCATTTGCTAGACACCCACAGCAAATGTGGGAGGCTGTGCCTTCTTTCATCAGTGCAGATGGGGTGCTGCTGGGTTCTGGATCCTTCTCAGGACATGGAGGGGTCCCTGGGACAAAGAGCATCCAGGCTTCCTCACCATGCAGGAGGGTGTTAGAAATACGAAGCCCAGAGGCAAAGGTAGCCCCTGGCTTCCAGGGACTAACCTTGAGCCTCCCAGGGCAGGAAAAGATCCGGATCTGAGGTCAGAGGAGATGCTGGAAGGGACAGCAGAAGAGGAGCAGAGGGCAGAGGGAGGAGGGACAAGGTCCAGGGAGACAGACACACAAAAGAAACGGGAGTGAGAACATTCGCAGGGACAGCTCAGTCCCCAGTGTGGCAGGGCCCAGCCCGCATGGTACCACCCCCTGTGGGGAGCACCCCAATGCAGTACATTTGGAGCCCAGGTAGGGCTGCTGGCCATCGCCCAGCTCCTTGGGAAGGCTGTGGTGGCTAAAGGGTCATGGCCAGGCCTTCAGGTGTCCCAGCCTGCTTACCTTCTGACGAGCTGTCCTCTGTGAAATAGTGGGCTGCCTCCAGGGCTGACTCAGCCTCCTCAGGGCTCAGAGCTGTGCTCAGAGAGAAGGAAGAAGAAGGGAGGGGAGGAGGAAATGGTGGGACTCACTCCAAGCAGAACTCCCTAGCCCAGGGCACAGGCCTCATTCTCTCCACCAGGTGCCCAACCAGTCCCAGCAACCTCAGCACTATAGCCCTTGACAGCAGTTTTGATGAAGATGATTCGTTCTGGTTATTTGTTACTTTCTCTTGAGTTTTACGTTGTTTGAAAACAAAAAACTTATCCTATACAAAAATAAGTGCAATCATGAGCTCAGGGAATGGCAGCTACCCTTCTACCCAAATGACCTTTTACCAGGTGGATACTTCCAGGGAGTTTTGAGTGTTGTGCTCTTACAGGTAGGTGGGGAGAGACCAGCCATACACAAGCAACTTGCTGTTGTCACTTTCGACATCTTGGGGATTCCTCCTGGGCACTCACTGGCCTATCTGATTTTCTGCACAGCTTTTGCTGATGATGATTAAGCAGTGCCTGAGGTTGCAGACCCAAAGTATTGTCCTGTATGGGAGCTCGCCCGCCTGCTGCATAGAGCATGCCACAGTGAGGAGGGTGCCACAGAACAAGGCGTGGGCTACAGTCCACCAGAGCCCAAGCACTCTGTGCCTGGACAGGGTAGGGCAGGCCAAGGTGGCCCAGGAGTGTTGGGGCAGCCCTCCCTATGGCACCTAGGCCTGGCAGGGTCTCTCTAGCCAAGGCCTCTCCAGCGGCAGTACCAGCCTTCCCCAGAAGTGGTTTTTTTTGTTTTTTTTGAGACAGTCTCAGTATATCGCCCTCGGTAGAGTGCCATAGCGTCACAGCTCGCAGCAACCTCAAACTCTTGGGCTTAAGCGATTCTCTTGTCTCAGCCTCCCAAGTAGCTGGGACCACAGGCCCGGCCACGATGCCTGGCTATTTTTTTGTTGTTGTTGTCATTGTTCTTTAGCAGGCCCTGGCTGGGTTTGAACCCACCAGCCCCAGGGCATGTGGCCAGCGCCCTAACCACTGAGCACCAGGCACTGAGCCCCCCAGAGGTATTTAAAGGGGAAGCCAAGCACAGATGTTTTCAGCTCTGGAGGATCAGAGGAATGCCTAGGAGCTTTATAAATGACAGGTCTGGGATGGGCACAGATTAAGTCAAAACCTCTGAGGGTGAAGCTTAGCCTGGCATTCTCAATTATCACTCTGAGGGCAATTATGAGGGCAACTGTCAGAGCAGAGTGTCCTGGGCTAGTTTTCATCTGCCCAACTCTCAGCTTCCTGCAATGCGGATGAGCCCTCAGAGAACTCTCCCAGCGGCGGCCCTGCAAAGCCAGGTGAGTGCTCTCACCTCAGTAGCAGCCCCTCATCCCTGTGGGCTCTGGCCTGGCTTTCTCCCGCCCTTCCCCTGCTCACCCAACCCTGCACATGTGCCCCATGAGGCTCCCACAGGCTTAGGGCCAGAGAGGTGTAGGCCCTCCTCACCGTGGGACAGGGCTCTTCAGGCTGATCCCCTTCAGAAAGTTAACAAACACAGTCTTGGTTTCAAACTTGAATCCTGCTCATGAACCCCCATCATGGTTTTTGTGTGAAGCTGCCCATCCGATGGGTGGAGTTCTGTTTTTAGATATGCTGTGGTACCCACGCGATTCTCTTTCTCATCCCTTCCCAGGTCATGGCCTGGCTCTTAGGCCGTGTCCAGGCGAGGCCCCAGCCTCAGAGCCCCAGCTCCTCCTCCCTCCTCCTCTGCCCTACCAAGCCCCACAGGCCCATGGAGGCCTGTGTCTTAGGGGTGCGGCATCCTAAACTCAGGACAAGGAGTGGGCAGGGGAGGCTCTCACCTGGGGGAAGGTGCAGCTTGTAGAGCACCTTGAGTTTCTCTGTCAGGTCTCCATGGTACATCCCACCTGTGGGAAAGACCAGGGAGGGGGTGCACTGGCAAGATGGCTCTGAAGCCCCTTCCAGGGGATTATAGTGGGGATTCTCCTCACAGGCTGAGCTGCCTGACTCCCTCCTGCAGAGGTCACTGGAACCAGCCTCAGGCCTCTGCTCTCCCTGCAGCTTTGTTAGGAACGCTCAGCCCTTCCCTGGGGCTGGTAGACCCAGCCTCTCGATGCCTTGCCCTGTGTGAGGGAGGGAGGGAAGGAAGGAAGAAAGGCTGAGCTCCTCCTGGACCCCACTATGTCTCCAGCAGGTAACCTGCTCTTCCCTTATCAAGGGCCAAGGGCTCAAGGCTGATTTCTGTTTGCTGGCTAGGGCTAGCATTTGGAAAGCTTGGGAAAGAGTAGGGGTTGAGCTAGGCCCCTGGTAGGCCCTGGGGACACTCACTCATCCCTGTCACGAACTCCTTGAAGTTGATCAATAAGTCCTTATTTTTGTCCAGAAGCCGGAACATGCGCCCCGCCAGCACAGGGGTATGGGAGCCGCAAGCCCAGGGTGTCAGACTGGCAAAGAGTTCCTGGAACTGGCTTGCATCAATCCGGTACTGCTCCAGGTATGGAAGGCTGGGGTCCCGACGGACGGCGGCCATGCGGCTGCTTCCCCAGTACTGGCTTGCCAGGTGTTTGGCCTGCAGGGACAGTCTGGTGAGACGGCCTGGCTGCTAAGCCCTGTTAGGATTGCTGGACGGGCAGGTGTGTCCACCCTCTTCCTCTGTCGAAGCCTGCAGAGCCCTGGTGAGGTGAGCACCTCACAGCACTCTCAGGTTGGCACCATCAGCCCCTTGGTAACAGATGGGGGGGGTTAACTGCTGGGAGACAGAGCCTTCGGCAGCCTGTGAGGGGCAGAGGGCACGGTATAGTGGCCACCTTGGAAACTGGACCAGAGGCAACTAGAGGAGGGGATGGAGAACCAGCAACAAGAGCAGAAAGGCAGTGTGAGCTCCGCTGTTTCTGTCTCTTCTTCAGGACCCTTTCTCCCTCCCTCTGTTGACAGAACCTGAAATCTTCTTGGAGAACCCCCTTTCGTCTTGCCCTCAGGTGATCAGCCCCTTCTCCAGGGATGGGTGGGGGTGGGTACATGACCCATGTTTGGCCCAGCGGCTGACTCGAATCATCTGGGTCTTTTTATCTGGGTCGAATCATCTAAAACTCTTTTTAAGAATTTGGAAGACAGAATAACCCTGGAGCTGCTGACTGTCTCCTGCCACTCTGCAGGAAGAGCAGTCCAGAGGACATCAGAGGTAGAGAGCATGACAGCATGTTTGGACACCTGGGTCCAGCCATGCCTAAAGTTGTTCATTCCTAAACTTTTCAGTTACACGAGCCAATGTACTCCCTCTTTGGAGTGAGCTTATAAGAGTGGATTTTCTGCCGTTTAAAAAAGTGTCCTGGAGTGGTGCCTGTGGCTCAAAGGAGTAGGGCGCTGGCCCCATATGCCAGAGGTGGTGGGTTCAAACGCAGCCCTAGCCAAAAACCGCAAAAAAAAAAAAAAAAAAAAAAAGTGTCCTGTCTAAATTCCAAGAAGGGTTAAATTCTACATGAGCTTCATGGCAACTTCATCCGAGTACTTTTTTTTTTTTTTTTTTTTTTTTTTTTTTTTAATAAATGAAATTTTTTTTTTTTTGTAGAGACAGATTCACAAGAAAACACCCTCGGTAGAGTGCCGTGGCGTCACACAGCTCACAGCAACCTCCAACTCCTGGGCTTAGGCGATTCTCTTGCCTCAGCCTCCCAAGTAGCTGGAACTATAGGCGCCTGCCATGACGCCCGGCTATTTTTCTGTTTTGCAG